>JACEIK010017059.1:0-13554 GCA_018107945.1 Datura stramonium
ATGATATATATGGAAAAAAGTTTATGCCATAATTATAGTCATTCTAATAGGAAAGATTTCTATGAAATATTATATATATTTTGGAGGATTCGTTCAACATAATATAAACAGTTCATAGTATACAGTATAAAAAAACTACCTTGAAGCCATTACTTCCTTAAAAGAATTTCAAAAAAATAAGTCTACTAAAATTGACTTTATCAGTGAGATATCCGAAACAAAGATGCAATGGTATTTGAAATTTTGTTTCATGCGATTGTGGATGGTTCCAGATTGCGAAAAGACAGATAATTCAATTTCAATAAAAATGTTACTACAGGATGAAAAGACATTTATATCATTTTTTATTATTATTATAAATACATATGCTTAACTATTTGAAATTTTGTTTCATGCGATTGTATGTCCTGTGATTGCGAAAAGACAAATAATTCAATTTCAATAAAAATGTTACTACAGGATGAAAAGACATTTATATCATTTTTTATTATTATTATAAATACATATGCTTAACTATCCTCTTATAGACATAATATAGATGTTGAGAAATTCCTTTTGTAGGGAGTCATATCCACTAACCGTGGGTAGGTATGTTATCCATTTGTTCAAAGGAAAAAAATGAGTTGAGATTGTATACCATAAAATTTTTTATTGCTGGTCCAAATAACGTAAAAATATAAGATCAATAAACACAAGTTGAGACTGACATTTACTAATAGAACAATCGTGAATAAAATAAATAATCCACACCAAGAGATGCATATCTTCAATCTACGACTTTCAGCGCTTGATTGACCAACTTGATGTTGATGAATGACCTATTTGGTAATTTTCAAATCTCTCTTTTTTTAAATTAATCTGTTTTAGCAACCGATGAATATTTCTTAAATGAATCAAATATCATAAGAGAGATCATCAACACTGAGAAGCGCAATCACACAAGCAAGGCAATACCGCTAGTATGGAATGACCCACCCGTCGTTTTTTTTGGGGGATATTGGGCATATTTCTATGCCCATTTGCCTTGTTTTGCCCATCTTTTTCTTTGTTTTGAGTTCATAATCCTTATGAAATGCATAAATCCATGTGTTTATATGTTTTGCAGGGAAGCACAAACAATTTGAAATGTTTTGAGCAGAGACCAAGGAAAAAGGACCCAATTAGCTCAAGGTGTGAAGTGATTTGAGAAGCCGAGAACAAGGATCTGCCATCGGCACCCAAGACTAGGTCTGAACTGTGAGAAATGTGCAGCAATTCTATGGTTATGGCTAGTGCCCAACGCCAGTCCCAAACTTCGTGAGATGTTTCATTCAATATCTTGGTATGAGAGGTACGGAGCTCCCAGAAAGCATTCCACTTAGAGAAATTTTCTAAAACTCGGTGTGAGATGGATACGTACTGGGCGCCAAAAATGTCTTAGAGCCAAATAATTTGACTAACACTCGTGAGATAGGTGGCGCAGGTGTACTGTGATCCAAAGGTATTGAAATTTGGATAACTCCTTGGTGAGATGGACGGTGCGGGGCACCTGAGCCAAACTTCAGAGGAAACTTGAGCCCAACATGGGCCATAGGTGGGGTTGTGCACCGTGTCCATTTCAAAGTAGAAATTGTTGATTTTAAAGTTAAGTATTGAAGGGCGTAAGCGTCATTTGAAGGCTCAACTATATATATAGCCTCTATGTCATTTGTTAATGATTTTTTGCTCACTTTTACATATTTTATATCATTTTGTAAGGGTTGTAAGTCATTTGGAAGAGGAGACAGTTCACACTAGGTTTCTTCTTTCTTCTATTTTACTTTGAATGATGATAATTAAGTCTTTGTTTTTCCATTTGTCTATGAGTGGCTAAAATCATACCGTAGGGTTTGACCTTTTGGTGGATGAAGATGCTTCATAGACCGATTTTGTGCTACCGATTCTTCATTATTGGTTGTTTATATTTACTTATTTTAATGTTACACCCCGTAAGTTTCTAGCAAGTAGTTGGCCTATTCGCATGTTGGTTGGAAGTTTAAGATGCCTTACGTATGGTGAAAGGGCTCAATGTGGAAAGTTTGATTTCACGAAGGAGGCCGACCGAGCCGCCAAAGGGGCAGCGGCACCTGAGCTCCCTACCTCCGCAGGCAGATTAGCCAACATGGCATGGAGCAAAATGGCGTTGGCCAACGTGCTACGCCGTTATGCATCCTACCCAAGTATAATCACCCTTAAACTTTAAGTTATTTTCCATTATATACGCGACCGCAGGGATAGGGGACGAAGAGAATATATAATTTTCCGATTACGCCGCTGTGCCTTCCAAGTTCAAATTAACTTTGGGTATCAAATTGAGGTCGCAGAGAGCATTTCTACGTAGTTTCGTGAAATTCGGCCGCGAATCGTTGTCCTACGTAGCCAAAGTGATTGGAATTGCTCTAAACTAGATTGCACACAATCCTGTGCCTAAAGTATGTATTTCTCCCTTTTAGATCCCCGAGAAATTACGAGTTTTCGATCGTTCTTCGATAAGCTGAAGCATAGCCGTATATACATATAAAGTGTTGTTTTCTTCCAAAGATAGTAATGAAGTTAGTCTTTATTCTTTCATGAATGTGATTACAATTTTTGGAAGAACAAATGAATAACACTAAATTCTAACTCACCAGCTAATCCCAGAAACTCACAATCGAGGTATGTAGCGCTTTCTCTCGGCAGTTAGTTTCTCCAAGTATAAAACCAATATGAATCCCAGAAAGTATTTTAGGAATATTATATCATGTTCAATATATTATTATTGCATAGTGTTTGGATTATCATTGAGACTCGTATATGTGTTATTTGGGATGGATTACTCCGTATAGCTTCGTGGACTTCCTGTGGTTAATAACCGTGAGCCGACCATCCGCCGCAGGGCGAGGATAAGTCGCCCACGTAGCGGCATGCCATCCGCAAGGATGAAGATGGGGAGCCAGCCTCCTCATATTTTGATGTGGTTGGCCTATACACACTCCCGCCGAGAGCTCAGGCTCGGGGTGTAGATTTCAGAATTCCTCCGGACTGTGTGCACAACTATAGTCAGGGTCCAAATGGCCCAAGTTGCATACCCGTGGACCGACAGGATGCTTATAGCTACTAGGTGATGTGGTATCAACCAGATAGGGTATATAGATCAGATGTACTACCAGGGGCCAATAGGGGCCCAAGTGGGTTCAGCCGTACGATGATATCTTCCGGCTTATGGTGGGGCAAGGAAAAAAAAAAAGGTATTTATGTTGCTTTAGTTATCGATAGTTAGACAAAGAGGGGACTTCCCTACTGTCGCATGGCTCCTACTCTCTTTTTTATAGTTATGTCTAATTCTGATTCCCTTATTTTAAATGTATTTCTTAAATCATTTCTTTATTCGTATATGGCTCACTCACATTTACTTTTATCACTTACGTATATTTTTACATGTTCAGCACTGCAGTACCGACGCCCTTTGGGGTGCTGCATTACTTGCCTCAGTACTCACATACGAGGAGCGCATCCCCAGTCCCAGCCAACAGACAGAGCCTCTACCTCCTATCTTCCGGAGCTTAAGTATTTGAGGTTTACTCTTTTTTGTTGTTCGTATGGTAGGTTTGGGCCTCGTCCACCATCTTATTACTCCTAAAGTCTTGCGATTGTATTATTCCCTGTGGGTTAGCTGATATTGGCCGTGGTGGGGCCATATGTGCTTTAGATTATGTGTGTTGTATGCAAGGGCCTTGTTTAGTCGCCGATTGATGACCTTGTCACATGTTTTAGCTTAGTAAACCGCATTTCGTCTTCCGCATATACCAGATATCATGGCGGCCTTGTCGGCCTAGGTTGTATTTATAAACGTTTATATAGCCCTGGCTATTTTTCTTGATTCAAGAGTTAGAGTCAGCCCGCACTGCAGGGTGCTTAGGCTCAATACCAGTTCAGATCCTAGTAGGGAACTAGGTATCAGTCATGCCTTCCGGGGGGGGGGGCGTGACATTTTAATTGCTTATTTATGAGATGGATCACCTTACATGTAAATCTGTTGTCTTTCGATTGAACTTGGGAAAAGGAATCCAAAGGGTTAAAGGTAAATATAGAACAGGAATTCAAAGACCCTTGAACCCATTGATGATAGGATAGAAGTCATTGTTGAGGATAGGGATATACCCTTCAACCCTATTTAGTGTAAATAAAAGTAGACATAACCGTCATTTCATGTTTCTCATGCGACCATAGGGATATAGGAATTAGGGCTCATGAGATAGTTCTTGGACGCTCGGGAGAGTGGCAAAAAATGGTATAGTAACTTGCAACTTGAAAGTATAGGTAGAATCGTTCTAGTGTAATCATGTCTTGAAAACTCAACCTGAAAATAAAAAGTATCATTTCCCTATATTTTCATCATCATCTGAAGTTAAACCAAGTTTGCTACAATCTTTAGTTAATTTTACATTTAATGTTTCTAGTAGTTTAATTTTCCAAACCATTTCCCATTTCAACTGTTTGACAGAGTAGCGGAATAAGAAACAACTTTAAACGATTAAATTGATAAGTCTCTGAGGGATTGATAATCAATACTTCCATTCCTATATTACTTGACGACCACGTGCGCTTGGGCGACATCATATTTTTGGCCCCGCTTCTAGGGACCCGAATATTGTTTGATCATTTGTATGTTAGAATTTAATTTCGCTATTTTGTATTTTATGTTTGTTTCTTTGTTTTTTGTGAAGTTTACAGGGTTGTGTGCTCAATATATGCCAAGTACGAGAAGTCAATAAACACTTTTGGTTTCTCTTGATCTTGAAATTAAGAGAACCTTTTGAAGGTTAATCATGGAGAACAATGAGCAGACGCCTGGCAATAACGAGGAGAGAGTTCTAGTGTTGCTCTTTTCTAGGTCAAACTTGGAGAACGTTTCCAAAGCAATCGTCAAGCCGGCTATCACTGGTAACTTCGAGCTAAAGGAAGGGACTGTGTGGTTGGTCCAAAACACTTTCCGATATCAAGTCAAACCACAAAAGGATCTCCATAGGCATTTGATGATATTCGTAGAGCTGAGTAAGAATTTTCACTACCAGAACGTGTCAGATGAATATGTTAAACTGACATTGTTTCCGTTCTCACTGATTGGTGAAGCCAAGGAGTGGCTTCAAAATGACCTGACAGGTTCCATCACCACATGGGTGGCTTTTTCCAACAAATTAATCGATAGGTTTTTCTCTTCTGGGAGAACCATGGAGTTGAGAGGGAAAATCTCTGAGTTTGTGCAGAAAGATGGTGAAACCTCAATTCGGGTGTGGGAATGTTACAAGGGCTATTCGAGATATTGTCTGCACCATATGTAGCCTAAAGGGATAATTCGGCACAACTTTTAGAGGGTCTGAAGCCCGAGTCAAAGATCTTGTTTGACGCTACCGCACAGGGACAGGTCTTGTACAAGAGCTATGATGAGATAGAGGCTCTTTTGAACCTCATGTCAGTAGGGAGTCAGGATTACCAGGACTCAGGTAGAGGATTCACAGCAGCTAAGGTGCCATAGAAGCTCGAGGTAGATGGTGCTATGGCAATCAAAGCAGATATTAACTAGCTGGTGAATGTGATTAGAAAGCTTGTGAAGACATCAGCAGGAAGCCAAGTATATCAGGTACATCAAGTTTAGACTCCACCACATCATGCGAGGCATGTGGAGAAGGACATGCATATTCAGGTTGTCCACTTAACCCCGAATTTGTATTCTTTATGGGACAATAAGGCCGTGGTAGAGACTTTGCAGGTAATGACTATAACCAGGGGTACCAAAATGTAGCCAATCCCTCATGGGGAGGGAATCGGAACTTCTGAAGGGCCCAGAATAATTATCCAAGGCCTTAGGGCCAGCAACTGCGCAATTCTCTTGAGGAGAAAATGAAGTAGTGGATGGTGCAACAGACCCAGGTGGTGAATGAAATGTCCATCCATGAGCTTGAAATATAGATAGGGAAATTGTCCCTAAAGTAGCCCAACAGACCGAAAGGGGCACTTCCAAGTAACGTTGATAAGAACCCTAAGAAAAATGTGAGTGCAATCTCTTTGCATAGTGGTAAAGAGCTAGGTGAGGTGATCCCTAGAGAAAAGAAGGTTGATGATGAGCAGGTTGTAAAGTCCAAAAATAAGGTCGGTGAGCCAAGAAACTCACATTTGAATGTTGTAGTAGCTAGACCACCTCCTCCATTCCCTGAAAGGTTTAAAAAGAAAAAGGAGGACTCAACCTGCTAGAAGCTTCTTGACTTGTTAAAATAGGTACATGTTCACATTCCATTAGTGGAGCTTTTGCAAAAAGTTCCAAAATATGCTAAGTACCTGAAGAACATTGTGGCAAACAAAAGGAGGTCAACAGAGTTTGAAACTGTGGATCTTACAAAAAAGTGTAGTTCTTGGGTTAAAAAAAATTCCTAAAATGCTGAAGGACCCCGGGAGCTTCACCCTTTCAATGGTGATTGGAGATAAGGAAGTTGGTTCAGCCTTATGTGATTTGGGTGCAAGCATTAATCTGATGCTTGCATCCTTATTCACAACTTTAGGGCTAGGTGAACCATGTCCTACCACAATGACTCTGTAACTTGTAGACCGATCTCTTGCCTACCCTGATAGAATAATAGAAGATGGATTGATAAAGGTGGAACCTTTCATCCTACCAGTGGACTTCATAATCCTATATTATGAAGCAGATGCAACAGTTTTCCTCATTTTGGGGAGAGGATTTTTAGTCACCGCCAATGCTGTCATACCGGTAAAGATGGGGAAAATGTCTATGAGGGTGGATGGTCTGGAGATGATTTTTGATATGTTTAGAGCAACATGGATGCCTCCTCACTATGAGGATTTCACAATAAAACCAGCAGTAGAACCTAGAGGATGTAATCAGTTAGTTGAGTAGCGTGGGTTGCATGAGAGTTCAACAAATCATCAGTTTGGTCGCTATTTCACTCGAATAAAAGAGTGATAGTGACCATAGTCGTGCACGATGTTAAATTAGGCACTGCATGGGAGGCAACCCATGAATATCATGCCACGACTATAACTAAGGTTCTGGTGGGAGGCAACCAATCTTTCTAACATTTTTTACATTTTTTTATTTTGTAGAGATGAATAGAGGTTTGGAGGCAAAAAGAGCTGGGAAAATAAGTTGAAAAAGTTTAAGTCTGGGGTGAGATACCTGGCATAGGGTGCCAGGTGTTAAACTCTAGAATAAAATAATTGTTAGGTCGGTGTTATGGGTAGTGCGTCGTGCCATCCCTAGTCCTCAAAGAAATTTTTTTTAATCATGTCGGGCTATGAAGGGGGAAGCATGCTGAGAGGACCTTAAAATTATCAAAAACCCATGCCCCACACCATTATTTAAAATCTCATTCATCCTTTTTCATTAAGAAGTTTAAGAAAAAAAGCCAAAAATTCTCTCTCCTCTCCCTCACAAAACCTATAGCTCCCTCTCCCTCTTTACCCTGTGTTGTTGTCTTCTCCAAGGTTTGGTGAAGCTCTCATCTCCATCTCAAGTAAGTATCTTTCTTCTCTATTGGTTAGGTAATGTTGAAAGCATGCTCCCACACCTTTCTTCCCCAAGATTAAAGACCCAAAGCTCCATGGTTGGTGAAAAGCTTAAGTTTCATGTTGTGGGTTTCGTGAGCTTTAATTTCTTAAATTCTTTAATGATAATGTGTTATATTTGTTGGGTAACTTATTTTTGGTTCAATATAATGATTTGAAGTTGTGGGGATGAATGTGATGGTGAATTAAATTCTTGAATTTGGAGGGTAAATGCATTGATTATAGAGAGAGAAAGTACATGGTTATTGAATTCTTGAATGTGAATGATTCTTGAGTTGTTTAAATTCATGTTTAATTCATTATGGATGTATTAAAAATCTTGTGGATTGTTGAATGAATTGAACGAAGCTACCTCCATGTATGAATTACTTGAATCATGAATTGAAGGAGGGAAAGTGAGAGGGATGGACAAAGTGAGACATACTTGAAGAATTAAATGTGAGGGGAGAGTTGAAAAAATTCATGAACTTGGTTGTAGTTAGAGTTGGTGAATAAAGTAGTTTTGTTGAGATTTAATGATGATGGGGGATGTCTTGAGTACCCCGTTAGACAAGTCTCACGAGTATGCTAGAAAATTATGTGTTGGGCCAAGTTGGCACCTTTGAACACTTAATTCATTATTTTTGTTATTCACAAACTAATTTTGTAAAGTTCTTAATTTTTGATTGGTAGGAGTTATTGCATCGAAAGGAAAGGAAGTGGTGATTGCTCAACCAAGCCTCAAGAGGCTTTGAAAAAGCCCAAAGGGAGCTAGTTCATCAGCAACCAATGCTGGCCCTGCTAGAAGATTTGGAGAAAAGGCGATAGAGCCTCATGGAATTACTTGGTTCAACTCAAAAAGGAGGCTAAGTATGCTCCTAAAAATTGGATTGATGAAGGACGCCTTGCTCTTGAGTTCCTGACCATTCGGAACAAGTCTCCTGAGTTGATGATTTGGACATGGATGGGGATGATGATGCTACTACGAGCGCCATGCAGGTTAATAGTGATGATGAGGATCAGGATTACAATTCTAAAAATGATGCTTAGTGGCCCAAGAAGTTTCTTTTCTCTACCTATTTGATATGATTGTGTGTGCACTGAGGACAGTGAACCATTTAAGTGTGGGGTGAAGGAAAGATTCCTATTTGTTCTTTGATTGATATATTTGTAGTGGGCCATAGTATAGTGTCATTCCCTATAGTAGTAGTTCCATGATTTGCTAGGTCGTTTTTGAAATAGCTAGTATTGATGATGTTGATGACTTTTGATGCCTTGTGATGTTGGATATTTTGTTTGTCTCTGGTAGTTGAGATTATTAGAGTTTGTTAGTTTTTGTTAGTTTAGTTTTGAAGAGTTGTTGGTCAAGGGTGAGTATGTCATTGAATTTTGTTTGAAAATTGGCATACCTCATCCACCCTTCGATTTTTCTTACGGCCTTGGTTCTCTTTCGAAGGGGAGTCCTTTAAACTAGGTAGTTTTTTTCATTTTTTAGGTGTCGTTGTCGTCTTAGAGTAGTGATCATTCCCTATGATAGATGGATGACGACCATCTTAAGAAAAATTCATCACGTTTTTTTAGGATTGAGTCATTGATCATTCACTTATGTGCTCTTTGATATTCTACTTCACTGCTAAGCTAGAGTCAATAAAGTGGTCATCTTGAATGTATAAGTGTGGAGTCCACGAGAGACACATATATCTCTTTAATTAGATTCAAAATGATTCTAAGGGCTTAATAATGAAAAATGTCATTCAATATGATTGTGTAAATGTGTAGTTGTAGGAAGCCGACTAGATTCTTGACTGCCATGAGAGGTGAGCTAAATTATCTTTTTTTTTATACATATAGTAGCATCCAGAACTTGCCTTAGTGTACATAGGATAGCTATTCGTTGGGATTTTGGATATGATCAAGGTGTTTCTTTGAAAAAGCCATGTTTTTCCAATATTTGTTTTACCTTCTTGCACATTATCTCTAGTTAACCCCTTTGAGCCTTAATCCTTATTTTTTTTCATAGCCATGGAAGTAGATTAATCCCTCTTTTTATGAGACCTTAGACTTATTAATCCAAAGTAGTATTAGTCACTTTGAAACTTGAAAGTAAAGGTCTACTGAAATATATTGTTAAGGGAAAAAGAAAAATTTGTGGTAAGAGGAGAAGAATAGAAAGAAGGGGGTTTCCATAAAATTTTGTTGTTTACTTGCTTTTAGAACAATGAAAGATAGAGCTTTAATTGCAAAATCTTTATTGATGTTATAAGCAAAGACTAGTAGTCAAGTAGTGAATAAAAGGGCATGAAAAGAAAAGAAAAAGGATGAGTGAAGTGAAGGGTGAACATCAAGGAAAAAGTGGTGGGCTTAAAGATAAAATATCTTAAAAGTTCTTAGGGTGGTAGTCACTACAAAGGAAATATCATTCCTACCCCTCCCTTAGCCGATATTACAAACAAGAAAATTCCTAGTGATCTTATTATCTTGAAACAACCAAGTCATCTAAATGTACATGAAGGGCAAGCTTACGGTATGTGACATATGTGCATTACATCGTTTGTGAGCGTGAGGGTGCCTTGCTTTCTATGTTTCATATGTTTGCATTGATAATCTGAGAGAGGAACATCACTAAAAGTAAGGGGAAAGATGTCTAAGTCGGTGTAATATTTGTCACATATTTCATAGTTAATCATGTTGACCATATGTTTTGAAAGGATGAGTCAATTATAGAGGTTGTGTTGTCTTGATTGTGAAACCGTTATATGTGCTTGATGAGAATTATTGTATGCTGATGAACCACTTCTATATACTCTATGCTAGTTTGTTGAGAATGAATTGATAGAGGTACTAAGTGTGATGGTAAAAGATGATTTTATGTGTGTATTAAGGATTATTCCAGTGAGGTCTTAGAGACAAGAAATTTGACTAACACTCTGGCAAGATAGGTAGCGCGGGGTGCCGGTATAATCCAAAGGTGTTCAAAATTTTCATGATCCGAGAGTAGACTCGGATCGTAAACACGGGACAAGAAATCCTGAGAGGCCCCATTTCGACCCATGGCATAAGTATATCTAACCTCTTTCACATTAAGCGGAAGACTAAACATAAAATATAGCGGAAATGTAAATGTGACATAGCATATCATGACATACGAAATCACTAGACATACACAGGATGAGTACTAAACACTATTTGAAAGCCTCTACTACATATGATGGGTTGATGGGACAACACCCCCAACTAACCCGAAAAGTATTGAAACATAAAGTAGCATAAATGTCTGTCAAACAGCCGTCGGAGCATGAGGACTCCCCAATAAGCTGAAAGTACACTCTGCGATGATCTAGATATGAGGATGATCCTTAGAGCCGGAACATGTATCATGAGATGATACAACATAGAAAGTATGCAGTCAGTACGTGGAATGTACTGAGTATGCAAGGTAAATAAAACAGACATTTAAAATTTATATATAAAGCTCATAAATGATCATAAGAGTAGGACAACATGCTCATAACATAAGTATCGAAATATAACATAAGGCTTAGAGTTTTCAAAGCATTCGTAATACAACCGTAATCATAGTCAAAAGAGAAAAACTTTATTGGACATGACTTGAGCCAATATATATAATCATAAATATGCATAAATCATGAGCAACAACGGGAGATTCTCTTAACCGACATACCCCATATGACCACACATGAAGCCCGGCTTATGACCCTAGTCGGGAAGGTGTTCATACCTTGCCAAGGGTAGAACCATGAAGGGTGTGATCACATATGAAAAGGGCCATTTGGGCCGGGGACAGTCACAAGGGAGGTCCCAACATACCTACGGTGACACGTAGTTTATGAGATCCGGGGCAGAACCTGGGCCCTAAACCTACTCGGTGTTCGATACTACTCTCAAAACATATATAATGTTCATAGTATAACATGCATGAGTTCATGGGATAGTTAAATAATGATAATCATAAACATGCTTGTAAATACGTGAACTAGCCATGAATCAAGGCCCGTGAATCAGCCAAAACATAATTCATAAATCAAAAGATCCATACATACTTATTGATCATGCATATAGCTTGAAAATCATCAAATCATGATGGGTAATTTAATAAATTCATATTTCAAATTATAAATCATGCTGGGTTTGTAAATATCAATAATTAAAGAGTAGATCATAATCGATTCATCATAGATCATGCATAATTAGGCTTGATTTGGTAGAAATCGAAATCAATGAACTTATAATCGAAATTAATTGTAAAATATGATCTAAATCCATAAAATATGATATATATCATAAATCATAAAAACCCATTAGAAATTCATTAGTTTTTCAAAAAATTGATTTCAAAACCCCAAACGATTTTTGGTAGATTTTCTGAAATCAATAGATAATGGGCATGGGTGTGAACGAGAATACCCATTCGTAACCCTACATACCTAGAAGGGATTGATTCTACCCCTTCTCTGATTTCCCAAGAAGTATTTGAATGAAAATCTTGAAGACTTTCTCTAGATCACCACCTCAACCTCTCAAGTTTGCATGCATGGAAGGAAATAACTTAGAATAGGTTTTCCCCTCCTTAAACCCACTAAAAACGAGCCTTAAACGATGTAGTATAGGCATTAGGATCTTAGGAATTATGAAAAAACCCTTACTAAATTTGTAGACAATAACTGCCAAGTGGTCCTAATGGATGACCTGATGACTCATGGTCCAGGGCAACGACTCGTTTGGTCAATCGCCAAGTACACTGCCTTACCTTGTCTCCTGGGCTCGTAACGAACCACTTCACGACTCATTTGGGGTGACCACGACTCGTGGTTACCACTCGTTGAGTACACTGCCCAACTTATTCATTTCTCACTCACCCCTTCCCACAACTCTCACCACGAGTCGTTACCACCTCCAACGAGTCCTGGTCAGCTTCCGTTAAGTAAACTGCCAACCCAACATCCTTTACCCATTTCCTTTAACCACGGCTGACTCCACGAGTCATGAGGACTGACCACGACTCGTGGTCAGTCCCTTACCATGAGTCACCCAACGACTCGTGGTCCATCCTCAAGGGTCACATAACGACTTGTTCTGTGACCTGGTGCAAAAATTCCAGTTTTCCCCATTTGAACTCCCGGATTTAATCCTTGGGCTCTCGGTATATAACAATATCTCCCCCTTAGGAACATTCATCCTCGAATATTGGAGAACACACATAAGAGTAGAAATATTCAATTATCACTATCAAATACTGATCATTTAAACCATAAACTTACGGAATGACTCCCTCCAATTCAAAATATACAATTGAACTGAATTCGCAATTCACATATACACCCATATACATAAAGAAACTTGCGTGCGTGAACTGAACATGAAACTAAATAGAGTTTTAGGTCAAAATACCTCAAGCTGAAATTGAGCTGGTATGGAATAAATGGGGGTACCTAACCAACATATCCGATTCGGCTTCCCACGTAGCTCCTTCAAAATGTTGATTCCTCCATAACACATTAACTGAAGCTTCTTCTTTTTTTCATAGCCTTCGAACCTGACGATCTACTATTTCCACCGGAACCTCCTCATAGCTAAGGGTATCCTTTACACCAATGCTATCCACCTGAACTACCAAAGATGGATCACCCAAACATTTCTTCAGAAGCGATAAATGAAACACAGGATGCACAGATGATAACTCTGAGGGAAAGTCCAACTCATACGCTACCTTAACTCTTCTCATAATCTGGTAGGGACCAAAATAGCGGGGACTAAGTTTTTCTTTCTTTCCGAACCTCATGACTCCCTTCATGAGAGTTAACTTTAGAAATACCCAATCATCCACCTCGAACTCCAACTCTCTCCTCCTTACATCAACAAATGACTTTTGATGACTTTGAGCGATTTTCAGCCTGTCCCTTATCAACTGAACCTTCACCATATCCTCATGAACCGAATCTGTCCCTATCATAGCTGCCTCACCAACCTCAAACCATC
>JACEIK010017060.1:0-13549 GCA_018107945.1 Datura stramonium
GTGGTAGGGGGGCACCCCGCACCGCCCAAGGCGCCAAACTAGCCCCGCGTCGTGCCTCCCCTTGCGCCAGTGGGCCTGGCGCGCTGCGCTGGCCTGTGCCCTGCTGGTTGGCACGCCGCGCAAGCCCTTCGCGGCCTCGCCTCACCTGACCATGCTTCCGAGGCTTCTCTATACGCGTCGTACTCTCTTTATTCATCATAAATCCACGCATACTCTTACTTATTGTTAACTTTTACGGGGTGTAACATCTTGAAAGACAGGAAGATCAATTTCTTTGATCTTGATGAGCTCTTTAGGGTAACCCAAGTGATTTTTCTCAATCATATTTAATGAAAATATGTGATTGAGATCTCGATGGAGATTTATTTGAAGTGATGTATTCCTTCCATATATATATATTTTGGAAATAGATGAATTTTCTTCCTTGATTGATGAAGATTGACTTGAAGTGATGTCTTCCTTCCATATATATTTTAGATGATAGATGGATCTTCTTCGTTTAATTTTTGAGCCTGGGGATCTCCCTTCCTCGTATGATTTTGATGAGGGCTCCAACTTCCTTTCTTGAGATTTGTCCATTTATTTCCTGTGCTGATGAGTGTGCCATGGTCCTTGCTAAGTTGGATTTCTATACTGGGGGTTGAGTTAATCTTTCTGTTTTCCAAGCGTTGCTTGATTTGTTCTATATATAGAATAAATATTGATTGATTTGCTGTTTCTTCCAGTTGATTTCTTTGATTCCTGTATTAAGAGTCTTTGTTAGTTGTCATCATTAAAATAATTTGAGGTGCATTAAAGTTAACAATCTCTTCCTTTTTTATGATGACAACTGAAGGAGTTAAAAAGTTTTTTACTTTCCTGAGAATAGTGAATTGACTCCCTTTGTGTAAGCTCCCCCGTACTTGGTGATTCTCCCCTTGTCTTAAGGATCCAGAGACTTTCCAAAAAAATTTGAACTAATAATCTGTAATGAACTGGTTAGTGAGCAGAAGATAACACTCGCACACAATCAACAATAGCATTCATCAAATAGCTAGTAAGTAGAGGAAAGCAACCAGTAATAGCAAACATCCATCAAACTTCACCAAAAACATTGTCAACCATCAGAACAACCATTAAAAAACATTGTAAACCATCAAAATTCTCCCCCTTCAGCATCAAAAAGGGAGAAGAGAAAAAGTAAGAAATGGGAGAAAGGATACCCACAACAGGGGCACAGAGTAATCAACAAACATGCACAGTTAAGATCTGCCCCAAAAGTACTTAAGAGTATTAATAATTCACTCAGAGAATGAGTAATACAACTTTTCAACATTTTTGGAAAGGGAAGTATAGGAGTTTTGGACAGCCACAACGAGTTCATTTTTCACGATTTGAGCGGAGACCCGGACCGAGACACGGGACCTAGAACCAAGAATGGCTCCAAGCTAACCCATGGTACATACGTAGTATGATAAGAGCCTTATTAATCAGAAATAAAGCATGAACATGATATCCCGGAGAATGAGGACTCACCCAAACGAGAATAGGAATGGACTGATCGTGAATGAGCTATCGGTCAGACTGAGTTGGATCACCCAAACCTATATTATGAGACAATATAGCATAGAGTATACGTCCAGTACTTTGAATGTACTGAGTATGTAAGGTACGTAAAAATGCTAATAAAATGATAGTTTGAAATCATGAGTATAAATCAAGAAAGTTCATAAGAGTAAAGACAACATGCTAAACCCCAGAAATCCAAAGTATAAATAATCATAAGCTATTCATAATAATATGAACATAATGATCCAAGGTTTAAAAATAGAAATCATATAATTTGTCATGCTTGAAGCCATAAGCGAAAGCTCATAAACTGATCAATGGGTCAAGTATGCTATAAAAACATAATATCATAAGTCATGAACACGAATAACTAAAATCATAAGGAACAGGTGGAGATTCTTATGACCGACATACCCCACGTGAACATACAAGGAGTCCGACATGTAAATCCCTAGTTGGGAGGGTGTTCGTACCTTGCCAAGGGTAGAAGCATGAAAAAGAAGTGATATTACTCATGGGTGGCCCATATAGGCATGGGAGACACTCTCATGGAGGACCCCATCATGGATACGTTGGCACATAGTTCTGGACCTAGGTATGCTGAAACCCCGATCTACTCGGTGTTTAATAATATTCCCAAAACATATATATCATAATCATGAAACATAATTAAAGTACATGGTCTAGTTGAAATCATGAGATTCGTAACATGCTTGAGGTACATGAACTAGCCATAAAATAGGCATGTGAGTTGGCCATGATCATAAACTTGATATTCATAAAAGCCATGGATACTTGAGGAAATCATAATACTCTAAAATCCATAAATTTATGAAGTGTTCTTGTGAAATCATGCATTGTAATCATAAAACATAATTTACTTTATCATCCTTGAAATTATGGACTCATAAGCTTAGTTTCATAAATCATGCATAATAGGGCATAGTTTTCATAGGACTTGGAATCATGAATAAATAATTAAATTGAGAGTAAAATATGTCCCATTAGTCTTAAATCATTGATTGAATCATGAGGGAATTAGACCCATAGACATAGCATGGATATTTATATGGAATTGGGTTAAAACCCTAGAAATTTTCATAAAACTTGATTGGAGACTTGAATTCATGAGTTAGAGAAGAAATTGGGTATGAGGTGGAAGAAATCCCCCATTCATGGCCCTACATACCTGGGTAAATTGATCTCTAAGATTGTCTTGAAAGCCCATGAGGATTGAGAGTGAATTTGGTGAGGAGCCCTTTTTTGATCTTAGAAGGGGATGAAGTTATGAGAGCATAATGACTTAGATTAGGTTAAATCCTCTTAAAACGCTCATTAAGAATTCCAAAAAGATGTCATTAAGGAGTTAGAATCTTAAGAATTTACAAAAATACCCTTGGGAATACGTCATTAAAAACTGACAGTCAGGCATCATGGGTCGTACTACGAGTCATACCCACAAGCAATCACTCGTGGTTTCCTATTGTTGCTAGCCAATTAAATTTTCCAGGTCCACTGCCTCGCAAACCACGGGTCTCGTAATGAATCATTATTTCCTACAATGAGTCATACCATGGCTCGTGGTTAGGAGATCCCCATCCCTCATACTATCACCCAACGACTGCATACAACGACTCGTTATTTCCTAAATTGATTCATACCATGACCCGCTACTTTCTCGAAGCCTGCCACACAAAAAATACCATGACCCTTGCCCACGACCTATACTATCGAACAACGACTCATACCACGAGTCGTTCTGAGAGAGATTCTGCAGATTTTTCTATTGAATCTGCTACAAGTTTAGGGCTTGTTCGTAGGGACTTTTGGGGTGTTACATTATCTCCCTCTTAGGAACATTCGTCCTCGAATGTGGGCTAATGAAAAGATAGAGAAAGAGATGCAATCCTAAAACTGAAAGCCATCGACTGAAAATTGATGGAGTGACTGACTCCGGACTGAGATACATGACTGAACTGAATTCATGAAACATACATGTACTCTATGAAATGAGAGAAACTTAGAGAAATAAACTTGACATGAAACTAAATATAGTACTAAGAGGAAAATTGGTACCTCATGCTAGAACTGAACTGGAAGGGAAAAGATGCAGGTATCTAGCCATCATATCTGCTTCAGCTTCCCATGTAGCTCCCTCAACAAGCTAATTCCTCCACAAAAACTTCACGGTAGCTACCTCATTGTTTCTCAACTTTCGAACCTGATGATCAAGGATCAACTAGAACCTCCTCATAAGTAAGTCTATCCTTCATACCTATGCTCTCCACCGGAACAACTAAGGCCGGGTAACCAATGCATTTCTTAAACAGAGATACATGGAAAATTAGGTGCACCCAAGCTAACTCTGCTGGTAGCTCCAATTCATACGCCACCTTGCCAACTTGCCTTACATATCAAGGACTAAGCTTCTATTTCTTACCGAACTTCATCACTTCCTTCGTGGGAGACACCTTTAAAAACACTAATCATCAACTTCAAACTCAAGATCTCTCCGTCTAACATCCGCAGAAGATTTCTTATGACTCTGAGCTATTTTCAGCCTTTCTCTAATAAGCTGAATCTTTTCCATGGCGTCATGAACTGAATCTGGCCCTATCAACATAGCCTCACCTATCTCAAACCATCCAATAGGTGACCTATACCTCCTTTCGTACAAAGCCTCAAACGGGGCCATCTGAATGCTGGAGTGATAACTGTTATTGTAGACAAACTCAATGAGAAGCAAGTGATCATCCCAACTACCCTTGAAATCAATCACACACACTCTCAACATACCCTCAAGAGTATGAATGGTCTGATAGGCCTGACCATTTATCTGCGGGTGAAAAGATGTGTTAAGCTTCACCTGAGTACCAAGACCTTTCTAAAATGATCTCCACAACTGAGAGGTAAACTGAGTACCCCTATTTAAGATGATGGACAAAGGAACTCCATAAAACCGAACTAACTCCCGAATATATAATCTAGCATAATCCTTAGTTGAATTGATACTTTTAACTGATAAGAAATGGGTTGATTTAATCAATCTGTCCACAATCACCCATATAGAGTCATACCGTCGGAGGGTATGAAGCAAGCCTGTAACGAAGTACATATTGATCTCTTCCCACTTCTAAGTATGAATTCTAATGTCCTGAAGCATACTCTAGGTCTCTGATGCTCAACCTTCACCTGTTGAAAATTCGGACAATTAGCCATAAACTCCACTATGTCCTTCTTCATGCCATTCCACCAATAGACTTCCCGTAGATCATGGTACATCTTGGTGGCACCTGGATGGATAGAGTACCGAGAGCCATGAGCCTCACTCAACATCCGCTATCTCAAGTCATCTACCGCCAGCACACACAATCGACCCTGATATCAGAGTACACCATCTCCCCTTTGGGAGAAAACCTCCACTTTTTGATTCCCAACAGCTTCCTTCAGCTTCACTAGGATAGGATCCTCATCTTGCCTAGATTTGATTTTCGTCACCAAAGAAGATTTCGACCCATTCTGAACAATAACACCACTATTCGTCACATCTATAAGGCGAACCCCCAAACGAGCAAGCATATGGACATCCTTCAACAACTCCTTTCTTCCATTCTCCATATGAGACACACTCTCCATGGATAGCCTACTAAGAGCGTCCGCCACTACATCAGCCTTTCCCAGATGATAAAGGACACTCATGTCATAGTCCTTGAGAAGCTTTAACCATCTCTTTTGCTACAAATTTTGGTCCTTCTAAGTGAACATGTACTGAAGGCTTTTGTGGTTTGTGAATAAATCCACATCCACCCCATACAAGTAGTGCCTTTAGATCTTCAAAGCAAACACCATAACTGCCAATTCTAGGTCATGCATCGGATAATGCTTCTCATGAGTCTTAAGTTGTCTTGAGGCATACGCAATGACCTTACCATGATGCATCTGCACACAACCAAGACCAACCCTAGAGGCATCACAATACACAAAAAAACCATTCGTTCCCTCAGGTAGGATTAATAATAGGGATAAAGTGAGTTGAGTCTTTAAATCCTGAAAACTCTTCTCACAAGCATTCGACCACTGGAATTTGACCTTCTTATGGTAAAATTAGTCAATGGTGCTGCAATGGATGAAAATTCCTCTACAAAGCTCCTGTATTAACCAGCTAAACCCAAAAAGCTCCTAATATCTATTGGACCAAGAGGTCTAGGACAATTCTTCACTGCTTCTATCTTTTGAGAGTCTACCTACACACCTTCAATAGACACTACACGGCCCAAAAATGCTATTGAGTTCAGCTAAAACTCACATTTGCTGAATTTAGCAAATAACTCGTGATCTTTGAGAGTCGGCAACACAATCCTCAAATGAGCGGCATGATCCTCCTCATTCCGAGAGTAAATGAGAATATCGTCTATGAAGACAATCACGAACATATTCAGATATTGCTTGAACACCCTGTTCATCAAATTCATAAAAGCTATAGGGGCATTTATTAGTCCAAAATACATAACTACGAACTCATAGCGACCATATCGAGTCCTAAAGGTTGTCTTCGAAATGTCACTTTCACTAACTTTTAGCTGATGATAGCCGGATCTGAGGTCTATCTTTGAAAAGCACTTAGCACCCTGAAGCTGGCCAAACAGGTCAATCTCGGGAAGGGGATACCTATTATTGATCCTAACCTTGTTCAATTGCCGATAATCAATGAACATTATAAAGGAACCATCCTTCTTCCGAATAAAGAGAATTGGAGCACCCCATGGGGACTTACTAGGCCTAATGAAAATATTATCTAGGAGATCTTTCAACTGCTATTTCAACTCCTTTAGCTCGGCCGGAGCCATTTTATAAGGAGGAATGGATATAGACTGCATATCAGGGAAAAGGTCAATAGCGAAGTCAATCTCCCGCTCAGGAGGGACTCCTGGTAGATCATCTGGGAACACTTTTGGATACTCACATACAACTGGGACAGACTGAAGAGTCAGGGTCTTGAGATGGTACAACAGCCTTTAGAGATCATTTTCTTGGCCTTGATATAAGAAACCAAGCTACCTACATGCACAACTGAACTGCACTTCCACTCTAGGATTGGTTCACCCGAAAATCGAAACTCTATCGTACAGGTTCTACAATTGATTGAGGCATAATAAGTATGTAACCAATCCATATAGAATATAACATTGAAGTCGATCATATCTAACTCCACTACATTGGTTGAGGTGAATTTTTGAAGGATTATGACAGGGTAATTTATGTATAACCGATGAGCTAAAACTGACTCACTGACAGGAGCAGAAATTGAGAAGGGTTCTAATAGGATTTTGGTACCAACTCTGAAACAAACAACAACATAAGGAGTCATGAAAGATAAAGTAGCCCCTGGATCTAACAATACATAGACATCAATATGGAATACTTGCAACACACCAGTAACCATATTGGGAGAGACCTCCTACTCCCGTCGAGAAGATAGAGCATAGAACCTATTCTGGCACTATCCTCCCACCGCATTAGAAGAGGCTGCTGAGATGGGTGAATTGCTGAACTAGTGGCTGGGGTGTGTACCCCATCATCGCTCTGTCTGGCTGAAGGGTAATCCTCGAGTTTATGTCCGGGTTTTCCATACCCGAAACAAACATCTGAGCCAACTGAGCATCACCCAGGGTGGTTCTTATCGCACCTTGCATAGGCTGGAAAAGTGCGCTCCCCTTCCTTCCTCCCCTGGCCTCTAGATCCTAATGCTTTACCCTTCTGGTCACATCTGGTTTTGGACAGGACACTGGATGATGATGGAGTTGGGGCTGACGGCCGCTGGTGGGATTGAGGGAGATGTCCACCACCGGATCTTTGATGGAAATGTCCACAGCTCCCTGTCCTGGCCCTTTTGGCCTCTCTTTCCTTCTCCTTCATCTTCTCTGCCTCTATCTGTTGGGCATATATGATTAGTCTAGAGATATCTATGTCACTGATCAACATGGAGGTCCTACACTCCTTGACCAAGGAATCTGCCACCCCATTTATGAACCTGCTCATACGAGCCCTCAGATTAACAACCATCTCTGATGCATACTTGGACAACGGGGTAAAGTCCAAGGCATACTCCTGAATAGTCCTGTTGTTCTGCTTCAGATTGATGAACTCAATTGCCTTTGCCTCTCTAAACTCCCTTGGAAAGAACCTATCTAAGAAAGTAGACACAAACTCATCCCAACCCATGAGAACCGCTCCAACTCCCCTGTTGTCCTTCCACTAACAGAACCATATATGAGCAATTCCCTTAAGATGATAGGAGACTAAGTATGCACTCTACTCTCCAGTCACCCCCATAATTTGGATGATCTTCTGCACCTCCTCTATGAACTCATGTGGGTCCTCATCCACTTTCGACCCAAAAAACTCAGGTGGGTTCATCCTGAGGAAGTCTCGCACTCTCGCCGCTGCTGCATTCCCATTCTGGGAAACATAGGCCACTACCTGGTGGTTAACCTGAGTGGTCATGGCCTGTGGCAACATCTGAAATGCCACCTTAAACTCGACAGGAATGACCTGCTCGGACAAGGGATCCACTAGAGCTGGTGGGGATGGTTGATGCCCATCTCCATTGCCATTGCCATTGCCATGGCCATTTCCATTGCTATTTATCTTTCCATTGACTCAGTGTGGAGGCATATCTCTACAAATGCATATAGCACGAGTTAGAGGAAAAAAGAGGTAGTTCATTGCACGACATGGATCATGAAAGAAGGGAAATTTCCTAAAACATCTTGTAGCCTATTCCCCATAAGTGTGGCGCACTTCACACCTATGGCAAAGACTTTACTTAACGTGGCTTTCAGAAACCCTAGGACACACCTAAACCTTAGCTCTGATACAAAGTTTGTCACGACTTGAGTTGAGACCCAGACCAAGACACAGGACCTAGAACCACGAATGGCTCCAAGCTAACCCATGGTACATTTATAGCATGATAAGAGCCTTATTAAACAGAAATAAACTATGAACATGATATAAGCGGAAGTCTGCATATTATAAGGACAAAAGCGTAAGCACAACTCAACAACGCTGAACTGTCTATACATGATAGTTTGAAAAGCCTCTACTACTACGATGAGCTGATGGGACAACACCTACCAACTAGCTCACAAGGTCTGAAACTAAAAGACATAGTAAAAACATAAAATTGATAACGTCCCCAGAGAATGAGGACTCACCCAAGCGGGAATAGGACTGAACTGATTAGGAACAAGCTATTGGTGAGACTTAGTTGGATCACCCGAACCTATATCATGAGACGATATAACATAGAGTATGCGATCAATGCTTTGAATGTACTGAGCATGTAAGGTATGTAAAATATGCTAATAAAATGATAGTCTGAATTCATGAGTATAATCAAGAAATTTCATGAGAGTAAGGATAACATGATAAAAGCCAAAAATCCAAAGTATACATAATCATAAGCTATTCACCATAATCTGAACATAATGACCCATGGTTTAAGAATAGAAATCATATAACTTGTCATGCTTGAAATCGTAAGTGAAAGCTCATAAACTGATCAATAGGGAAAGTATGCTATAAAACCATTATATCATAAGTCATGGACATGAGTAACTAAAATCATGCGGAACAGTGGGAGATACTTATAACTGACATACCCCATGTAAGTATACAAGGTGTCCGACATGTAAATCCCTAGTCGGGAGGGTGTTCGTACCTTGCCAAGGGTATAAGCATAAAAAAGGTATGGTATCACTCATGGGTGGCCCATGCGGGCATGGGAGACACTCTCGTAGAAGACCCCATCATGGCTATGTTGGCACGTAGTTTTGAGACCTAGGTGCGATGGAACCCTGGTCTATTCAGTGTTAAATATTACTCTCAAAACATATATAGTGCTCATATCATAATCATGAAAGATACTTGAAGTACATGGGTTAGTTGAAATCATGAGATTCATAACATGCTTGAGGTACGTGAACTAGCTATAAAATAGGCCCGTGAGTCGGCCATGATCATAAACTTAATATTCATAAAAGTCATGCATACTTAAGAAAATCATATAACTCTAAAATCCATAAATTCATGAAGGGTTCTTGTTAAAATCATGCATTGTAATCATAAAACATAATTTCCTTCATCATACTTGAAATCATGGACTCATAAGCTTAATTACATAAATCATGCATAATAGGCATAGGTTTTATAAGACTTGGAATCATAAAAAAATAATTAAATTGGGAGTGAAAACTGCCCCATTAGTCTTAAATCATTAATTGAATCATGAGGGAATTATACCCATAGACATAGCATAGATATTTATATGGAATTAGGTTAAAACCCTAGAAATTTTCATAAAACTTGATTGGAGACTTTAATTCATGAGTTAGAGAAGAAATTGAACATGAGGGTGAAAGAAATTCCCCATTCATGGCCCTACATACCTAGGTGAATTGATCTCTAAGTTGGTCTTGAAAGCCCAAGAGAATTGAAGTGAATTTGGTGAGGAACCCTAGCTTGATGTTGGAAGGGGATGAAGTTATGAGAGCATAATGACATAGGATAGGGTAACCCCTCTTAAAACACTCATTAAAAAGCCCAAAACAACGTCTTTAAGGAGTTAGAAGCTTAAAATTTACAAAAATACCCCTGGGAACATGTCATTAAGAACCAAATTTTAGGCACCATGTGTCGTACCATGAGTCATACCAATAAACAACGACTCGTGGTTTCCTCTCATTGCTAGACAATTAAATTTTCTAGGTCCACTGCCTCCCAAACCATGGGTCTCGCAATGACTTGTTATTTCCTATAACGAGTCGTACTATAGCTCGTGGTTAAGGGTCCCCATCCCCCATATTATCACCCCATGACTGCATATAATGACTCATTGTTTCCTACAATGAGTCGTACCATGAACCGTTACTTTCCTGAATCCTGCCATACAACAGATACCACGACCCTTGCCCACGACCCGTATTATTGGATAACTACTCGTACCACGAGTCATTTTGAGAGAAATTTTGTAGATTTTTCTGCTGAATCTGCTACAAGTATAGGGTTTGGTCATAGGGACTTTAGGGTTATATGTAGTTGTTGGAAAATTCAGCTCGGGCAGCACCATAGTCGACTTGCTTCAGTACTAGGTTGAAAGATTTCACTCCCTCATGCTGCAGAACTGCAAGTTGATTCCTTATCGTGACAAGTTCCTCGCCAATATCGGTTGTTGCTTAAGCTACCTGAGACAGAGAGGCTTGAATCTTGTGCAGGTAATCTACCACCGCACCCAAGCTTGCCTTGATTTTAACAACATCTTTCAAGAGACTATCCTGGGAGACATTCTGAACAACACCAGAGTTGATTCCAGATGGACTTTCATTGATGGCTGCATTAAACTTTAGTGTGAACTTAGCCTTCTTGTGCCATCTTTCCTTAGAGAAGATGTAACCTATGCTGGTAAATACACGATTTTCATAAGTGAATGAGATTTCTCGTGCAGGATTTTTTGATAAATCAATGCCTATGACCTTCAAGATACATGAGATTATCATTCCATAGGGTAAATTATTGTTTCCTCCGGTATCTTGGAAACACTCCATCATCGAGCTAAGGAGCCAGTCAACCCAGTTGATTTTAATTTTCTTGAGAAGACAGTAAAGCACGAAAACATCTATGCCAGACAAAGAGCTCAGAGATCCTTTTCTGGGGAGAAGGATGGTGGCAACAATGTCAGCAAGGATTTGATTTTCAAAATAAATAGTAGACGGAACAAAATCTGAGAGAGTAGTTCCTTCTTCAGCAATGAAGGACTTAGCTTCATCTAGAGAAACCTCAAAATCATCAGGCCATAAATCGCTGAAAAAGGGTACATTACCGGAGAACTGTGTATGAAGACTTTTTCAAACAAGAACTGACTTAGCACAATCCTACTTCCTAAACCAGGGTTTCAAGTTCACCACTTTCATTGAAAACCCTCATATTTGGAAAGAATAGTCGAACGGGTTCTTCAAACACTTCATATCACATAATAGGAAGAGATTGTCTAATTTCTGGAAGGAGAAATATTTACTTATAGAATAATGCGAGTTTTTCAATTACTCAAGACAAATAATCATCCAGGTGAAAAGGGTCTGTCCTTGAATGATATGAATTTTGAATTTTCTACACTATTCAAGAAGAGTTGAAAGTCTTCAGGGTTGAACAAATTTGAGGAAGAAAATTTAGGATTTTTGGTTGAGGGTTTCTTAATTTTGGAGAAGAAGGATTCAGGAAGATCGTCATTGGAGGAGTCTAAGATTTCCACAAGAGATGAAGAAATAGATGGGCTTTTGAGATGCTTGCTAGAGCGGTAAAGGTTTTTTGCAGGAGATTTAGCCATGGAGAGAGGAAGTAAAGCAAAGAAAGATGGAGACTATTTGCAAATTAAAAAGAGGAGAGAAAGATGAAGTAAAATGATGGTTTGTAGAAAACGAAGGGAGGGAAAATCGAGGGTCAGAGTGAAAAGACGTGATAATTATGAAGCATGAAAGGTCATGCTAATTATGACAAGAAACAATACAAAGGAAATAACTCCTAAACCACAGCGCAAACGGAAATAAATAACATATATCAATTAAGAAAAAGAATAACTCCTAAACCACAATATAAATGGACATGAATAATATATATTAATTAAGGGAAGAAAATAACTTCTAAATAATTTCTTAAGAAACAAATTCTTTCTTCTAACAACGGTTTAGTAAAAATATCTGCTAATTGATTTTCAGAATCTATGAACTCCAAAGAAAAATCACCATTTTCAACATGATCGCTAATAAAATGATTCTTAATATCGATATGCTTAGCCCTAGAATGATGAACAATATATTTTGAAAGACTTATAGCACTAGTGCTATCACATATGATAGATACGCTTTCATAATTTAAATAATAATCAAGTAGTTGATGCTTCATCCATAATAATTGAGTACCATAACTACCAAGAGCCAAATATTCAGCTTCTGTCATTGATAGAGCCATAGAACTTTGTTTCTTGCTATGCCAAGAGGTGAGAGCTTCACTAAGAATTTGAAAAGTTCCACTTATGCTTTTTCGATCACTTTTATCACTTGTAAAATCTGCATCTGAATAGCCAACTAAGTCAAAATGGTCAGAATGAGGATACCATAATTCAAAGTCTTAAGTCCCAATAATATGTTGAATAATTCATTTAACGACAATTAGATGAGATTCTTTGGGAGTTGACTGGAAGCGATCACATTTGCATATGCTTAACATAATATTTAATCAACTGGCCATAAGGTAGAGCAATGATCCAATCATACCACGATATTGTTTCTCATCTACATATTTGCCTGAGTTTTCATTTTCAAGACATGTTTAGGGACTCATAGGAGTACTAACTACTTTTCCCTTTTCAAAGCCAAACTTTTTGATCAACTTTTTTGTGTATTTGGTTTGACTTATAAAGGTTCCTTTAGTCGACTATCGAATCTATACACCTAGGAAGGATGTTAGTTCTCCCATCATGCTCATTTCACATTCTCCTTTCATTAAATCTGTGAATTTCTTGCAAATTTGAGGATTAGAACTACCAATAATGATGTCGTCATCATATATTTGAATAATCAAAATATTTGAGGAAGATCATTGGGTAAACAAAGTAGTATCAATATTATCTATTTAAAAGTTGTTATTGATAAAAAAGATTTAATTATTCGTACCAGGCTTTAAGAGCTTGTTTAAGACCATAAAGAGCTTTAGAAAGTTTGAAAACATAGTCAGGGCAAGATGAATTTTCCAAACCTGGGGTTGTTTTACAAGAACTTATTCTTTTATGAAACCATTTAAGAAAGCACTTTTGATATCCATTAGAAAAAGTTTAAAGCGTTTAAAGGAATCATATACAAGTAAAATTTGAATATATTCTAATTGAGATATCGGAGCAAAGGTTTCATCGTAGTCAATATCTCATTACTGTGAATATGCTTGAGAA
>JACEIK010017061.1:0-13546 GCA_018107945.1 Datura stramonium
CTAGGACCTGGACTGCTGGACTACTGAGCCTAAGCACTTTTGGTGCCAGGCTGGCTCTAATTCTGGATTTATGAAAACAACGGGCTATATAACGACTGTATATACAGCCTCCGACTGACTAGGCCTATAGCCACCTATAGGAATATAACAGCTAAACAGAACAACTGAGCATAAAGGAACCTATGCGGGCCTACAAGGCCACCATGATGACTAGTTATCACTAAAAAGTATAATCAAGTGCTGAACTGATCTGTGACCGACAAGGTCACAAACTGAGAACTGAACAAGGCCTCACACGGCCAACTGTATTCATATTAACGAAAGAACAGAATTAGTTCTACTATTAGTTTTTAAAGAAACCATACTTATGGATATACCTACTGCCTATTCTTCGACTTATCGAAGAATGACTGAAAACTCATAATTCTCGGAGGTCTAGAAAGGAGAAATACTCACTTTAATGCTGGGAGTATATTAAAACTAATTTGGAGCAATTTCACTTATCTTGGCTCGGTGAGACGACGATTAGTCGGCTGAATTTGAAGAAACTAACTCCGTATGAATGCTTCCTGCAACTTTATACTTTGCTACCCAAAGTTAATTTGAGTTTGGACTACGTTTGACGTCGTAAACTGAAGGAAATTTATGTTGAACCTTCATCCCTCCCCTGTTTCTATTCGTTCTCTTGAAATGAAGAATGAAAATGACCAAAAAAAATTCGAGGTGGGGCTTTATATACTTGGACCTGAACCCCGTTTAAGTCGAATTTGTCGAATGCGATTTATAAGTCACATTTGTCGAATGAAATTTATAAGTCGCATTTGCCTTGCGATGCTCCGACTTGGCGCTTGTCCGATCTCTCCCCGGGCCCTTTTCTCACACGTATGGCATTCTAAAACTCTTAACCAATATGCGAATAGCACAACTAAGTGTCAAGAACTTGCGAGGTGTAATATCCTTCCCCCTTAAGAACATTCGTCCTCGAATGTTAACTTCTGTTTACAGAAATTTTAACTTGTTCTACTTATTCAAGAAAAATTTCGGTAGAGTTTCCCCTGTAATATGGACTATTTCAAAAATCCTAAAACACATAAAAGTCCAATGCCAGTACTCCCTATAATACTATAACACTCATTTCATAATAAACTGAACTCAGCATCTCACTTATACAGATGAATATAAAGCAACTCATAAAACAACAATATCAACATACCTCTGGCTGACTAAGACTGAAATAACTGAGGGTATCTGGCTTTCATATCTTCTTCTTCTTCCCAAGTCATTTCCTCTCGATTCGTGTTATGCCATAACACTTTGACAGAAGCAACATCTTTAGTTCTTAATCTGCGGATCTGCCGGTCTAGTATGGCTACAGGAACTTCTTCATAGGCCAACTCCTCTGTAACCTGAACATCTTGGACTGGGACAATTCTGGAGGGATCCCCTATGCACTTTCTCAGCATTGATACATGGAAAACTGGGTGGACAGATTCTAACCTTGGAAGTACAACTCATATGCCAGTTGGCCTATTCTTCGGCGAATCTGATAAGGCCGAACAAACCTCGGGCTAAGATTGCCTTTCTTGCCAAATCTCATTACACCCTTCATCGGCGAAACTTTCAGAAATACCCAATAACCCACATTAAATTCCAAGTTTCTGCGCCGCACGTCAACATATGATTTTTGGAGGCTCTGAGTAGTCAGTAAACGTTCTCTGATAAGCTTTACTTTTTCCTCTGACTGATGAATGATATCTGGCCCAATCAATGTTGATTCTCCTACCTTAAACCAACCAACTGGAGATCTGCACTTTCGCCCATATAATGCCTTATAAGGCGCCATCTGAATAGCTGAATGGTAACTGTTATTATAGGCGAACTCAATGAGTGGTAAAATGAGTGGTTAAATGTTCATCCCATCTACTTCCAAAACACACATGCTCGTAACATATCCTCGAGCGTCTAGATGGTGCGTTCTGCCTGCCCATCTGCCTGAGGATGAAAAAGTTGTGCTCACGTTAACCTGCGCCCTGCCACTCTGTAATGATTGCCAGAATTTAGCTGTAAACTGCGCCCTCTGTCAGAGATAATGGACACTGGAACACCATGCAAGCTCACTATTTCTCTGAAATACAGCTCAGCATAATTCTCGATGGAAAAGGTAGCCCTTACTGGTAGAAAATGAGCTGATTTTGTCAGTCTGTCAACAATCACCCAGATCGAATCATATCTACACTATGGGGTAATCCTCGCCCTGCAACCATGTTTACTGCCTTCCATTTCCATAGAGGCTCAACCATATCTTGAGTCAGTCCGCCTGGTTTCTTATGTTCATCTTTTACCTACTAGCAATTGGGACACTGAGCTACGAATTTTTCTATCCCCTTCTTCATTCCTGGCCACCAGTAGATTTATTTTATATCATGGTACATTTTCGTTGAACCTGGGTGGAGAGAGAATAGCGGGTATACGTACTGCCCATAATCTGCTGACGAAGCCCTCTGGAACAGAGGCGATCTTTATATCACAATACCCCATCCTCGGTTACCTGGAAAATCTGTCACCTCTCCTGCTGAACTCTTTTTCTAAGATGAACTAGACTAGGATATTCATCATTATTCCCTTTACTTCACTCTTACTAAAGACGAGACTACGGTGTTCTAGATTACCTCTTGTTGTCCTCTATTTCTTACACGAACGGCTAAACTGGCAAATTGGATGCAATTCTCAAGTTAATTCCTCGCTGCACAGGTTAGGCATGCCAAACTCCCCATAGACTTACGGTTAAGGGCGTTTGCTACCACATTGGCTCCTTCGTTGATACAATATTCACATCATACTTTTTCAACAGCTCTAATCAGCGACGCTGCAAGTTCAGTTTTCTTGGGTGAAGATATACTGTAGGCTTTTTATGATGCGAAAATATCCACGTGGACGCCATGTCTCCATATCTTCAAGGCGTGAATCACTGCGGCCAATCCCATGCTGGGTAGGATAGTTCTTTTCATGTTTCTGCAGTTGTCTGGAAGCATGGGCAATACTTTACCATGATGCATCAATAAACATCCTAACCCAACACCCGAAGCGTCACAATAAACTGCATAACCTTCTATACCTTCTGGCAATGCTAACACTGGAGTTGATGTTAGCCTGTTCCTAGAAGCTCTACTCATGCCTCAGTCCACTAAACTTTTGTTGCCTTCTGTGTCAGTTCAGTCAGAGGTGCCAAGTGGTAAATCCTTCAACGAACCTCCTGTAGTACCCTTGCTAACTCCCAGGAAACTGCATACTCGGTCGTGGTAGGTCTGGGCCATGCATTTACTGCTTCTATTTTCTTGGCATCTACCTGTATACCAGCATCCGACATGATATGACCAAAAAGTGTTACTGAATTCATCAAGAATTCACATTTCGAGAACTTGGCATATAGTTGACGGTCCTGAGGTCTTAGAAACTGTCTGCAAATGATCCTGGTGGTCTACTTCTGAGCGAGAATACACAACAGAATATCATCAATAAATACTATCACGAACAATTCCACGTATGGCCTGAAAGTAAATACTGTTCATTAGGTCCATAAACACGGTTGGAGCATTCGTCAGTGCAAAGGACATGACTAAGAATTCAAAATGGTCGTATCTGGTCCTGAAGGCAGTCTTTGGAATGTCCCTTTCACAAAACTAAACCTGATAATATTTGGACCTTAAGTCAATTTTGGAGAAATATCTAGCTCCCTGTAACTGATCAAACAGATCATCTATCTCAAGCGAATACTTATTATTGGCAGTAACTTTATTCAGTTGTCGATATCTATACACATGCGGAGGGAAACTATCCTTCTTCTTATAAACAGAACTGGCTAAGAAGTACTGGCCTGATAAAGCCCTTGTCTAACAAATCTTTTCAACTACTCCTTTAGTTCTCTGAGTTCAACAAACTATGATAAGGGGGAATTGATGCGGTTGAGTGCCTGGTAATAAATCAATTGCAGTCTATTTCAGGGGGAATACTAGGTAGCTCATCTGGGAATACATCGGGGAATTCATTAACCACTGAAACAGACTAGAGAGTCGTGGAGGCTTACCCAACATCCTGAACTATGAAAATGTGGTAAATGCACCCCTTGGCTATCAACTTTCTCACTCAATGATAGGAAATAAACCTACCTTTTGGCGTAGCTGTACTGCCCTTCCACTTCGTATTGCCTCCTTGGAAAGTGGAATCGGACCGTCTTAGTCTCATTGTACATTGGCATAGCATGGAGCTAACTAACCATACCCATAATAGCGTCAAAATCAACCATTTCTAACTCGACCAAATCTTCTGTGGTCTGATGGTTAGCAACCTCTATTGTACACCCTCGATAAACCCTTCCGTCTAATATCACCATGGTGTAGATACTTAAAAGGTTTGCCGAAGCAATTCTGGTATAATTTTCAAGCCACTAATGGGGTAACATATGAAAAGGTAGATCCTGATCGATTAATACATAAGAAGGGAGAGCAAATAGTCATCATACCTGTCAGCAACACTTTGGAGACGTCTCTGAATCCTGTCTCCCTGGTAATGCATTAGTACAGCTTGGGCCCACACTCAGTTAGAGGCCCTGATCTACATCGGCCTCTGCCTGCTGAAACCGAGGGCCTGCGGCTCTTCCGGGGATGCTGAGCTCACGACCCTGCTGGGATGCCCTGTCCTGTCTATCTCGGTCACCCTGATCCCTGGCAGGACAATCTCTCATCACATGATCCTGTTGTCCGCATATATAACACCCTGTGGAGCCATATCTGCAAGCTCCAAAGTGGCGTCGGCTGCAAATAAGGCAAAGTTGTGGTGTATACCTGCTTTGTTCTGCCCTCTTCTGTTGGGGTGAATCTATCGTCAGAACTTCCGTCGGACTCTTGACTGTCCCGGTGACTGAATCTACCCTCGGCTGCTGTGATGGAGGCGGGGTCTAGGTGGCCTATCTGAAACCGTGGCCTAGACCCTCTCCGAATCTCCCCATGTAACTCATCTGACCTGCCCTTGCGGTGTCGCTCGACTTGTTTGTCTGCTATCCTGTTGCCGCTTTCTGAGGCCCTCAATTGTCTGAGCAAAAGCTTGTATCGATCAATATCCATATCTTCTAGCAAAGTAGTTATCATACAGGCTCAATATACTCGGGTTCAGCCCCATAATAAACCGGTGGACTATGGATTGCATGGTGTCTACCAAAGGTTAGAGCATATCGGGCGAAAGAATCAACTGCAGGGCATATTCTCGAACACTCATCGCCCTCACTCAAGGGTTAAAAATTGGTCCATCTGGGGCCTGTTGGATTTCTCTGCAGATAACAGTCCAGGATGGCCTCTGAAAAGTTGGACCAGGTCAGGGCAAACATCTTCCCTCGAGACCTTCCCCAACTCTAATACCAAGCAACACAACAATATCCCTGCAGTTGGAATACCGCTAATTGATCGACTTTGTAGATGTAACATGCATACGGAAAATCCTCTACATATGATCCAGGAAGTCTTGGGGGTCCTCTAATTGATCTGTCCTGATAAACTATGGGGAACTAGTGCCAGGAATTCTCGACTTCTAACTACCAAGCTCACTGATGTCAGTGGCATTGACTCGGCACTGAGTAGCCATCATTTGCGTATAACCTAACACTACACTCCTGACCTCCTGGTCAGATGGGGTAGGTATAGGAACTTTCCGAGGTGGTGTCGTCCCAAGTGGCTCCTGATGGGCTGGAGACAGAGAAGGTTGGGACGATGCTCGTATCGCCCTCAGATCGGGCTGATTTTAAACGAGGTTGAGGCATCCTGCTGCTATGTCCAAATCTTCTGTCGATAGGATGTCGCTGCCTTGACATTTTATCTATAAACAAAGAGTATAATAAGCTAGACTCAACCCTATACTGCACTACTTATGGCACGACATAATATGAAGAAAGAGTAACCACCCTATCATGCCTTACAGCCTCCTTCCTATGCTATATGGTGCACAACACATCCATAGACAAGACTCTACTAAGCACGGCTTGCAGTCTACCTGGGATATGACCTGCTCTGATACTGGGGTTATCTTTATGCCCCTGGGAGGCATGACGCACCTGGCGCCCTACTAGACCCTGGACTGCTGGACTGAGCCTAAGCACTCTGGTTCCAGGCTGGCTCTAATTCTGATTTACGAAAAACAACGGTCTATATAATGTTGTAAATATAGCTCTATTTACTAGGCCTATAGCCACCTTGAGGAATATAATAGCTAACAAGAAATCCGAGCATAAGGGAACCTATGCAGGCCGGCAAGGCCACAATGTGCTGACTAGTTATCATCGAAAAGTATAATCAAGTGTTGAACTGATATGTGACTGTCACAAACTGACAACTGAACAAGGCCCCCACACAACCATCACATGCAAATAGAAAAATACATATGGACCTACACGGACCACAACTAACCACAGGAATATACACTGCAAGCCTCTAAGAATAACTACCCATACTGTACAAACAAATAGGGAAGTAAACCTTTAGCTGTCAAGCTCTGGATGACAGGAGCTGAAGACTCAGACGCTGCTGGAACTACGAGGAATCTGCTCGTCAATGAGTACTTGCAAGCAATGCAGCACCCTGCACCGCTGGGTGTCAGTACCACTTGTACTGAGTATGCAAGCAATAACTGAAAATAACTGAAAGAAAACAATAATACTTATAGATACTGAAGTAATAGGAGACGGGTCGGTGGTTCCACTAAAGAGCGTAACTCTACTGAAGAGAGAGTAAGAGTCATACCGATAACATGGAGGTCTACCTTCTATCTATTAATAACTAACACAACATAGCATACAAGAACCTTACCAGCCCACATAAGCCGTAAGGTACCAACCCGCACATAATCTATATACCCCTACCCGTGTCTAACCATCCACCTAGTAACTATGAGCATCCAGCCGGCCCCTGGGTATGCAACTTGGGCTCGCTGGGCCTCTGCTGTATCTGAGTCAGGGGGACTCCTGAAATATGAAATATGAAATCTGAAATTCACTTGAAAACTGTGGCAGACCCAGGCGCAAGCGCCGACAGGGGGTGTGGTATAAAGGATCAGCCTGCTATGGGAATCTACATCCCATCTTCTTCACTGGGCGGATGAACATCATTCCATAGAGCGACGTATCTCACCCTCTCATGGGTGAGTTGACACAGCTATTAATCTCTGGGCGGTCAAGGAAGCTCTAAGGGTAACACGTAACAATCATATCTCCACAAATAGCAATAACCGTATGTAATATATATATATATACTGAATCTGGATAATAATATTTATATTTAGGTATTTTTGTTTTGAATCTCATACTGAAATATATTGGAATATGATACTAAAATATGCTGAATCTTATACTGAGATATACTGAGTCTGAAATAATATTTCTGGAATATTCTGCTAGGAATTATATTATTTTACTGAGTTTCATGCTGAACACTGTATAATAAATCTAACATGCTTACCGAACTTATACTGAATATATAATATACGGCTTCTAAAACATTCTACTAGAATTTATACTATTTTTCTATACTGGAACTACTAGCTTGCCGAAAAATTTTCTGATTAACTGGGCATAGCTTCGGCTAGTATTCAAACTATTTATCCCAATTGTATTCATATTCACGAAAGAATAAAAATAATCTTACTATTATTTTGGAAAGAAACCATACTTATGGATATACCTACTCCCTATTACTCGTAATTTCACGAAGGTATAGAAGGGAGAAATACTCACTTTAATTCTGGGAGTATATTAACAGTAGTTTGGAGCAATTCCACTTACCTTGTCTCGGTGAGAGGATGATTCGTTGGCCGAATTTCACGAAATTAACTCCGTAGAATGCTCTCTGCATCTTTATACTTCGCTACCCGAAATTAATTCGAGTTTGAACTGTGTTTGATGCCGTAAACGGAAGGAAATTTATGTTGAACCTTCGTCCCTCCCTATTTCGTTTGTTCTCTGAAATGAAAAATTAAATGACCAAACAAAACTGGGAAGTGGCTTATATACTTGACCTGAACCCCTTTAAGTCGCATTTGTCGAACTGATTTATAAGTCGCATTTGTCGAATGCGATTTATAAGTCGCATTTGTTTGGACGCCTGACTTTGCGCTTGTCCGATTTCTGCCCTTACTCGCATGTATGGCATTCTAAAACTCTTAACCAACATGTGAATAGGTCAACTAAGTGTCAAGAACTTACATGGCATAACAGAACTAGAGGGATTTTGGGGACACAAGGGGAAGACCCACTCCCTTTTTGAATTCCTACATACCTAGTTACGAATTCCTTGGGAAACAAAACTGGCGAGAAGCCTAGTTTGAGAGTTCATGGAAGGAAAGCTCACATTATTTTCTAAACAATCTGAGTGAGAATGAGGAAAAACGTTTAACTTCTAAATCACCTAAAATAATGCCAAACAACGTATTTTAGAGTCTAGGAGGTTATGAAATTATGGAAAGACCCTTGATAAACTCGAAGGGAAACTGACGCCAGTCCCCATGAGGACCCAATGACTCGCCCAGTGAGCACAACTCGTGGTCACAGTCAATGAAAGTGCACCTCAAAACCCCTCGTTGGTCGCTCACGAGGACATCACAACTCGTGGTGTACCCAACGACTCGTGGTGACCCACTCATCCACTACACTACCAAAGTCTCCATTTACCAAACCGTCTTGGACCCCGGTTCACCTAACGGACGGCATGGACCACGATTCGTGGTGCCCAATCTAGGTACACCGCCAACTTTTCCCTGATCTCCACTTTTCTGATCACAATCACAATCATGATTCATGGTATTAATTCATGACTCGAGGTCACACCCATGGTCACCCTATTTCATATTTTTCAATCAAGTCTGACCCTTCCCACGATTCACTTTAGACTCGTGCTTACCCCATGGATCACAGACGACTCATTTTGTGATCTGCAGAAAATTCTCTGTTTGCTCAGTTTCAACTCTCAAGTCTGGTCTTAGAGTTTCGAGGCATTACAATGAGGGCGGAATAGTAGAGTAAAGTGATCAGATTCCTCGTTAGTCATTGAAGTTAAGTCAAGGCAAGATGAAGATCACATACTTCTTAAGCTGAAAGAAGCAGCTCTTAGGAAAGAAGTGGAGACTTTCTCCAAAGGGGGAGATAGTGTGCTCCATTACCAGGGTAAACTATATGTACCAGATATAGGTAACATGAGACAATAGATACTAGAAGAAGCACATATTTCGAGATATTCTATTCACCCAGGTGCCATTTTAAGATGTACCGTGATCTGATGATATTTACTGGTGGAACGACATGAAAAGAGACATAGAGAATTTGTGGCTAAGTGCCTGGAACTGACAGAGGTTAAGGTGGAACATCAGACCAGGTATGACTTAGGATATTAGTTATTCTATATGGAAGTGGAAAGAATTGAATATGGACTTTACTACGGGTGATAGAATCGGATGACCAAATCAGCATATTTCCTCCTAGTTAAAACTAAAGAATCAGCTGAAGATATTGTTGTGCTATGCTTTTCCAAGAGCTAGTCAGACTGCATGGGGTTCCCATCATCTCAAATAGAGGTGGTTCCAGTTCACTCCTCGCATTTCTGGAAGTCATTTCAGAAAAGACCGGTACCCAGGTCGCTCAGCAAAGCTTCTCACCCTGTAATAGATGGACAAGTTGAGAGGATTATTCAGACCTTAGAAGATATGTTTATATCTTATATGATCAATTTCAATGGCAGTTAGCTTCTTGCCCTCATCGAGTTTATGTACAAACAGCAGGTACCAGCGTATTCAGATGGCCCCTGCTTGAGACATTATATGGTAGGGAGGTGTAGATATACTATAAGGTAGGTTTAAGGTTGGTGAAGCTACCTTGATAGGCCAGAATCAGTTCATGAAGCTATGCAGAAAGTGCAACTTATCAGAGAGAGGTTGAAAACAGCACAAAGCCGATAGAAATCTTATGCTGATGTAAAGAGGAGAGAGCTTGAAATATGCGGTAGATGATTGGGTTTACCTGAAAATTTCACCCATGAAGGGGGTGATGAGGTTCGGAAATAAAGGGAAACTTAGTCAAAGATATGTGGGACCGTACAGGATCTGGAGGCAAATTGACAGTATGGTATATGAGTTAGAGTTACCTTTTAGAGTTAGCATCGGGTGCAATTCCAGTTTTCCATGTGTCATCACTATTGAAGAAGTTCAATGGTGATCCAACTTTGGTTGTGCTACTAGACAATATGGGAGTGAAGGATAATTCCTTTATGAAAAGGTCCCAGTTCAGATCCTACAGCTTTAGGTTTATGGGAGAAACAAGGAAGTCGCTTCGTGAAAATCTTGTGGAGGAACCAGCTAGTGGAGGGAGCCACATGGGAGGAAGAAGAAGATATGATCACCAAATACCCTCATTTATTCCCTTCCATTTCAGTTCCAGATCATCAAATTCCTCTTCAATACTTCTATTCAGTTCCGTACTCATCAGATCTACTTACTTGCAATGTGCATTCAAATAGCATCAACTCTGTTAGTGTGGTTAAATTAGTTCGAAGTTAGTTATTCCTTTAGAAAGTAGGTCATAGTCTTAGTTTAGGAATTTCAGCTCTTTTCCTAGTTTTCCAATAGTTTTAGCCTTCATTAAAGGACGAATGATCCCAGGGTGGAGATATTGTAACACCCCGAAGCTTTCCTAGACCAAACTCAGACCTTGCAAGAAAAATCAAGAAGAAACCCAATTTTTTTCCTCAGAACTATCAAGAAATGAGTCATGGTCATTCCAATGACCCATTGTCTGAGTCGTGGTCAGCCTTGCCTTGGTCCTCGGGAACCAACGGGACATACCCGTTATGAGAAACAACGAGTCGTCCTGTCACTCATTGGTCCCTACCAAAACTCCCTTTTCCAGGAACCTGACTATTCAGACTAATAAGTCGTTGTGTGATACAACGACTTGTGGTGTGAGTCATTAGTTAACTCCCAGATATCTCCTTCAGTGATAACAAGTGGCAACAAAGACCCGTTGTATCACACAATGAGTCGTTGTGACCACCCTTCGTGACAAGTTCAAGATCCTAATAATTTTTTCAATGGAGGTCGATGACCACACAATTTAATCATTGATTCTACCAAGGAGTCATTGTGTTGCTTGTTGTTAGGCTTCCTAGATTTTCCTACCAGTGGCCAGGGGAGGTACCAATGAACCATTGGTTCATCAAATGATTATGGTCCCTCTCGTTTCCAGTTCCACTGAGCCAAAAGTCCAAGCCCTACACCAATGATTGGTCCCAATGAGTTGTGGTCTCAAACTAATGACCTGTTGAGTGACCCATTGGTCCCTGTCGATAGTTTTTCTAGGTTTTCCCTAGGATTTTTTAGTACTTCCTACCATTTTGACCCTAAACTATGTCGTTTTGGGATTATTTTCAGGGAATTTTGCAATCGATGATATACTTCGTTCCCACTTCATTCCCTCAAAAGTCAAAATGCAAAATCTCTCGTAAGAACTAAGAGAAGGAGCTAGGGAAATAGATTTTCTTCTCAGATTCTCAAGGAATTTTCTTCGATTTCTTCACCAGAGATATGTGGGAATTCACTACAAGTATTCTTCCTTGTTTCCCAAAACCCTTCCATAATATTCTATCAGTTATAGCCCTGAGGTTTCAAAATTTAGAAAGTTTTCAGGTAGAATATTATCCATGTTATTAGATGCTATTTTTTCCCAATTTAGAAATCATGTGAAACTAGTTTTTTAGCTCCTAGGTTTTAACTGAAGTTAATTTGTGAGTCTTGCATAATTGAGTAATTATTAATGTTGTTTAATTCTATCAGTGCTGGGGACTCTATATTATTAATATTAGTTGAAATCTCAGACAGTTGCATGCTAGTACAGTCTCAGTTAGAATGTTATCCTGTTAGGTATTTTCAAAAATGTCAGTTGATCAGTTTGACTACAGTCTTTTCTTGAGCTGTCAATGGTATTTATCAGTTATTAGACTCAGATATCAGTTATCAGATTTAGTTGGCTCTTTAGACGATTACGACGCTTCTAGATAAACAGCTTTTGACTAGTCTTAAAATATCAGTTAAAGAATCAACTGATAAAACTTGAAGGTATTTAGATAGGTATCCTAGACTTAGTCTTGGACCCCAGTTTTGAGCTATCAACTTAGTAATGTGCCAGGTGTTACACCCTGTAAAAATTCCTGACACATAGATATCATTCTTATGTTGGTTAAGAGTATTTGAAAGCCATACATGCTAGAAAAGGCCCGGAAAAGACTGACAAGCAACCATTTGGAACTATCGAGGAAGGAGCCGGGCAGAGCCCTCCGCGATGGCAACATGCCAAGGAGTGGGGAGCCTCCACGTTGGCCTCTCCGTGACACGTTGGCCCTGTCCAGGCACAAGTATATAAAGCCTCCAACTTCGGTTTATTTGATTAAAAATCAGAAAATTTCCAGAGAAGTCGCGAAAACAGGGGGTACGAAGGATATTGATAAGTTATCGTTCGATTACGCCGTCAAACGCGGTCCAAATTAAAATTAACCTCAGATACCGAGGTATTTAGCAGCAGGGAGTATTCCTACGGATTTAGTTTCGCGAAATTTGGCCGGCAACTCGTCGTTCTACCGAGCTAAGGTAAGTGGAATTGCTCCAAATTAGTGTCAATATGCTCCTAGCCTTAAAGTGAATATTTCTCCCTTCTGGACTTTCAAGGAATAGAAAGTTTTTGATCGTCTTTCGATAAGCCAAAGTTTAGGCTATAAATACATCGAAAGTAATGTTTCTTCCATAGTATTGGTGTGTTTAGTTCTAATTGACATATATGTGAATGCAGTTGGGAGAAATAGTTGGAGTACTGACCGAGCTTCGTTCGTTAGTCGGATAACCTGAGGTTAAGGTATATAAAGCCAGTTTCTTCGGCAAATTAGTAACTTTAGCCGAGCATAATACAGTAAACTCCGTAATAGAATTCCCGGAGTTGAATATTGAGTTTTGTGCATGTTCAGTAAACCTGTTTTGCGTTGTTATATCGTCAGTCCGAAAGTTAGTAAAGCAGCGCCAAATGGCGAATTATCATTTCAGACTCAGTATAGTCCACTCTGCGTTTAGCAAGCATGTTTTTAGAATAATATGACATATATTCAAAATAAAAGTTAGTAAAGTAAATCAGGCAGACAGATAGTAACTAGCTACAGCATAGCCATACAGTCAAATAATATTTTGGCTACAGTTTAGCCATACAGTCAGATAGTACCTTGGCTACAGTACAGCCATATATTCATATAAGATCTCAGATTCAGTAAAAAGCAGTATGAGAATCAGTATAACACAGAAAGAGTACAGATTAAGAAATCAGAATACAGATAGTATTTTCAGTTTAAACATGCTTGCTATATATGTGGTTATTGATTGTTCAGACTTGATTGTGTCGTGAGGGCACCCTTTTGAGCGTCCTCGCCGCCCCTGGGTTGGTAACTGTGTCGCCCACTGAGCGGGTGGGTATACGTCACTCCAA
>JACEIK010017062.1:0-13543 GCA_018107945.1 Datura stramonium
AATTGAATCTAAAACGTCCATGTGTGGGTAGTTCATAATAGAATGTGATGATGATGGAGTAGATGATGAAAAGCATGTTTCCAACCTTACCCATGATTTTGATAATGTTTTCAAAGAGGATTAAATAGACCCAAGTATGATGAAGCTTTGGGTAGTGCCTAATGTTGAGTATGAATTGATAGGTTTTGTGAATTGACTTTATTACTTCGTTTGGGAGTGAAATCTCCCAAATTACAATGGCTTCAAATAAATTGTATGAGTTCAAGCATGATAAGGTTTTGGCTAAGGCTCGTATGTTGATGATGATGAAGTGTTATTTCTATGTAGGCTTACCATATGATTTTGGAATAAAGTATCCCATTATTCTTTGAGCTTGTGGTATGTATTGAAGTAAAGCTTCTCATATGTACGAATTCATAATTGAGATGTATGATGGTATTAAGTTTCAATTCACATGATGTTGAGTCTAAGAATGATTTCATTCTAAGCTTTGTCGAGACGACATTGTTGAGCTTCATATTTATATGATGTCTAGTGTATGCATGATTTCATAATGAGCTTTGTTAATAGACAATGTTGAGCTTCGTTTCATACGGTGTTTAGTTTATGCATAATTTCATGTTGAGCTTTGTTTCATACGATGTTGAGTTTATGCATGATTTCATGTTGAGCTTCAACACTAGACGATGTTGATCTTCATATTTATATGATGTAGAGCATTGCATGTTTTGGGAGAAGAGTCTGCACCGAGCGGGCGATGGGTCGTTAACCCTACGTGCCAACGTAGGTTGATTTTATTATTATTGGGACCTCCCTTGTGAGCTATCCCCGGCCCGTTTGGCCCTTTCAACTTGATATCGATATCATGATAGCGTCCCTAACCCTGGTAAGGTTTTAGATGGCTCTGTCCACTTGAGTGTAATAGTCGGGAGCACGTAAGTTCTATCGTGGTTTGTAGGTTAAGTGACGAGTCTCCCACTGTCTATATAATTCAAATTTGCACATCCATTACTCATGATTATTATGTTATGCATGCACGCATAAAAAGCAAGGGTTTGACTCATTGTTCATCTTTTGATATAAATGATATGATTTAGCTTTGAGTCATTCTATTTTGTCAAGATGTTCTATATCCATGCATGACAAGGTATAAATAAGAATGATTTCATAATGAATGCTTGTGAACATTTCTTATCCTTAAAGGCTATCATATAGGTATGACTTGTTTTGAAAGACTATTATTGCTCTTGCGGTTTTACTTACCTTGCATACTCGTAACATTTCACGTACTGACCGCATACTTTCTATGTTGCATCGTTTCATCATGCAGGATTTGGCTCTCAGATTCAGCCCCATTCGTAGTCTCTTATCAAAGCTAGCACCTACTCATTTTGGTGAGTCCTCATCTTCCAAGGACCAGACTTTAGGTTATCTTGAACGTATTTTCAGTTTTAGTATTTCTCAGCTAGTTATGGGTGTTGTCCCATCAGCTCGTCTAGATTAGAGGCTTATCATACTTAGACATGTATTAATCTTTAGATGTTCATTCTGTTGTTATGTTAAGTTAGACTATCGCTGAGTTTATATTTATGCTTCTTTCATGCTTATTCAATAAGTTAGTGAATGCTTATGCCATGGGTTGACTTAGGGTCTCTCGGGGTCCCTTGTCCCGTTTCTACAATCCGGGTCTCCTCTCGGGTCGTGAAAAACTTGGTATTAGAGCAATAGGTTTGAAGTGTCCTAGGGAGTCTGGAAACCGTGTTAAGTAGAGTCTTTTTCATGAGTGTGAAGCGCGCCACACTTATGATGAAGAGGCTATGAAACGTTCAAGGAAATGTTTCCATCTTTCATGATCTATGTCGTGTGATGAAGAGTCTTTCTATCCCTCTAATTCGTGCTATTCGCGATTGCAGAAACATGGCTCCTCGAAGGATGAATTGATGGAGAAATGGAGATAGTGAAGGCCACGAAGATGGCATGGGTCGTGGGCATCAGCAAGTACCACCAGTTCAGGTGCCTCAGGCACCGGAGCCAGCTGCTCACACTGAGTTCCGGGCCGCTATCCAGATGCTTGGGGAGGCCTTGACCACTCAGGTCAATCAGCAGGCTGTTGTGCATGTTCCGCAGAATGGCAATGCAGCAGCAGCTCGAGTCAGGGACTTCTTGAGGATAAACTCTCCAGAGTACTTGGTGTCCAAGGTAGGTGAGGACCCACACGACTTCATTGATGAGATCGTCAAGATCACCCAGGTTATGGGGGTGAGTAGTGTTGAATGCGCGGAGTTGGCCTCCTACCAGCTGAAGGGGGTTGCGTATATACAGTTCCGTCAATTGAAGAACAACAGAGTTGCTAGAGTAGGTCCGGTCACTTGGGAAGATTTCCATGTTGCATTCCTTGATCGATTCTTCCCACCGGAGATGAGGGAGCTTAAGGCAGCTGAGTTCGTAAATCTGAATCAATGGAGGATGACGGTACTAAAGTATTCCCTTGAGTTCACTCTCCTATCGAATTATGCTCCTGATTTAGTGGATGATCATAGGGTGCAAGTGAGCAGGTTTGTGCATGGGATAGAAGGTTACTTAGATAAGGAATGCAGGATTGATATGCTCTATCAGGATATGGACTTTCCTTAGATGGTGTTGTACGCTCAGCAGATGGAGGCGGGACATTCAAGAGAGAGAGAGGCCAAGAGGGCCGGGACTGAGGACCACAGATTCTCCCAACAGAGGTCTGATGGTGAGCACCGTCAACAGACCCACCAGAGATCATCCGCCCCAGCTTCATCAGCCTTGAGTATGCCATCTCGTCCTAGGCATGATTGGAGAGGGTGAGCATTAGGCTCGAGTGGTCAGAGCAGCACGCCCATAGATTCAGGTGTTTAAGCTTGTCGCAGATGTGGCTGAGGGAATCCAGGTTAGTGCTTGGCAGGTTCGGGTGTGTGTTTTGAGTGGGGGAAACTCGAACACATGCTTAGAGATTGTCCAGCAGTGAGACAGGATCAGGTCGGGGGATGTAGCCTAGCTTCTAGCTTAGCAGCCCTGCACCCTCGCTCAGCTCATCAGGGGCATCTACCAGTGCAGATGGCAGTTAGCTCCATAAAAGATTCTATGCCCTAAAATCCCGTCAGGAGAAGGAGGTATCCCCGGACGTGGTTACTGGTATGTTATGAGTCTTCCATGTTGATGTTTATGCATTGTTAGATCCAGGGGCAACCTTGTCCTTTGTGACACCTTATGTAGCCAGTAGCTTTGGAGTCAGTCCCGATGTCTTGTCAGAATCCTTCTCGGTTTCTACTCAAGTAGGTGACTCAGTGATAGCTTGACGGGTGTATAGAGATTGCAAAGTCTTGGTTCTCCATAAGGTCACCTCAGTAGATCTGATAGAGTTAGCCATGACCAATTTTGATTTTATTCTCGACATGGATTGGTTGTATGCTTGTTATGCTTCCATTAAATTCAGTACCCGATCAGTAGAGCTCTGATTCCCGGGTGATCCAGTTTTAGGATGGAAGGGTTGTTCAATTGTGCCTGTAGGTCGCTTCGTTTCCTACCTCAAGGCCAGGAAGATGATTTATAAGGGTTGCATGTATCACCTAGTTAGGGCTAAGGACGTGCAGTCCGAAACCCCGACTATCCAGTTAGTTCCAGTAGTACATGAGTATCTGGAGGTCTTTCCTGATGATTTTCTAGGTATTCCTCCCGAGCGGGAGATTGATTTCGGTATTGACCTCCTTCCTGATACGCAGCCTATATCTATTCCACCCTACAAGATGGCTCCAACTGAGCTAAAAGAGTTTAAGGATCAGTTAAAGAATTTTCTAGATAAGGGCTTTATTAGACTGAGCCAATCCCCATGGTGTGCACCGGTATTATTTGTTCGGAAGAAAGATGGTTCCCTTCGTATGTGCATTGATTATCGACAGCTGAAAAAAGTCACTTTCAAGAACAGGTATCCCTTACTTGGATAGATGATTTGTTCGATCAGCTTCAGGGTGCAAAGTATTTCTCGAAAATAGATCCCAGATCTGGGTATCACCAACTCAGAGTTAGGGAGGGTGATATCTCGAAGATGACATTTAGAACACGGTATGGTCATTATGAGTTTGTAGTTATGTCTTTTGGACTAACGAATGCTCCAGCAGCTTTTATGGACTGTCAAGCCATATTTGGACATGTTCATGATCGAGTTTTCTTATAATAATAGTTACCACTCTAGTATCCACATGGCACCGTTCGAGGCTCTCTACGGGCGTAGGAGCATATCTCCCATCGGATGGTTCGACGTTGGTGAGGCAGCTATGGTAGGACCAGATTCGGTTCATGAGGCAATGGTGTAGGTTCAGTTGACAAGGGACCAGTTGAAACCCGCTCAGATTCGTTAGAAATCATATGCTAATGTGAGAAGAAGGGAATTGGAGTTTGATGTTGACGACTGGGTGTTTCTAAAGGTATCTCCCAGGAAGGGAGTCATGCGGTTCAAAAAGAGAGGTAAACTCAGTCCATGCTATGTTTGTCCGTACCGGGTTGTGAGAAGAGTTGGTAAGGTGGCGTATGAGTTGGACTTTCCTTCAGAATTATCTTCAGTTCATCCTGTGTTCCATGTATTACTTTTGAAAAAGTTCTTGGGAGATCCAGCCTTGGTGGTTCCGATAGACAGCGTTGGTGTGAAAGACAGCCTTAGTTATGAAGAAATTCTGATTGAAATCTTGGATCGGCAAGTTCGAAAGATAAGGAACAAGGAAGTAGCCTCATTAAAGGTGTTATGGAGGAATCAGCATGTTGAAGGAGCTACGTGAGAGGCCGAAGCGGACATGATGGCTAGATACCCACATTTGTTCCCTACCGGCTCAGTTTCAATTTGAGGTATCAAATTTTTTCCCTAAACCTCTATTCGGTTTTTCATGTTCTATTCATGTGAATAAGTTTGTTTTATGATATGATATATGTATGTGATTTCTGAACTCTGACCAGCTATGTGGTTCTCTTCGGGGGTAGTCATTTTGTCAGTTTTCGACTTGAAAATAAATGATTAGAATCTATATATATATGGTGATTGTTTGTTTCTGGGTTTTCTACTTGTTTTTAACATTCGAGGACGAATATTCCCAAGGGGGAGATATTGTTATACCCTGAGAATTCAAGAGTCGAACCCGGAAGTGAATCAGGAGAAAAACTGGAAAATGTTGCAACAGTTGCAGAACGGGTCACTTAACGACTCGTGGCGAGGCCAAATGAGTCGTCAAGTGACTCCTAGGGAAAACTGGGGATGATGAAGGACTCGAGGTCTCACGGTGAAGTAACGACTCATGGTCAGACACCACGAGTCTTCATGTTAGTCGTGGGGTGGTCCTAGAGAAAGATAGTGAAGCTTATCTAGTGTACCTGAAGGATTGTACCTAACGAGTCGTCGTCAGTCCTAAAGACCCGTTAGGAGGGCCGTCACTAAGACATTTGAGTTTTCAAGAATAATGAGGCAGTGTACTTGACGGGTAAAACAACGTATCATATGCCCTAGTAACGAGTCGTCAGGTTGTCTGTTAGGACCCCTTGACAGTTATTTTCAGAAATTTCAGTAAGAGCTTTTCCGTAATTCCTAAGTTATAAGTGCCTGTACTATGTCATTTTAAGCTCGTAATAGAGGGTTTTACGCTGAGAAACGCCCATCTAGGCCATTTTCTTCGTGCATGCAAGGTTTAAGGCTTGAGGGGAGGAAATTGAGGAGAATTTCAAGGTTTTCAAGGGAAATCTCAGCTAGGCAATTAGCAAGAGTTAGGATTCTTCATTTCCAGGTACGTAAGTCTATGAGTGGGTGCTTTCTTCCACACCAAAGCCCATTCCCTATAAATTTGTGATTGGTTTGTGATGATCAAGTATGGGTATTCACTTAATTGCATGAATCTTACATTTCTACTCATGGATATGATTAAGTTGAGTTGATATTGATGATTTACTGAGCTTGGAAGGATTCTATCTTAGTTTCTTTTATAAAAATTGTTTTCTAAAATTGAATCTAATACGTCCATGTGTGGGTAGTTCATAATAGAATGTGATGATGATGGAGTAGATGATGAAAAGCATGTTTCCAACCTTACCCATGATTTTGATAATTTTTTCAAAGAGGATTAACTAGACCCAAGTATGATGAAGCTTTGGGTAGTGCCCAATGTTGAGTACGAATAGATGGTTTTCGTGAATTGACTTTATTACTTCGTTTTGGAGTGAAATTTCCCAAATTACAATGTATTCAAATAAATTGTATGAGTTTAAGCATGATAAGGTTTTTGGCAAGGCCCTCACGTTGGTGATGATGAAGTGATATTTCTAAGTAGGCTTACCACATGAATTTGGAGTAAAGTCTCCCATTATTCTTTGAACTTGTGGTATGTATTGAAGTAAAGCTTCTCATATGCACGAATTCATAATTGAGATGTATGTTGGCATTAAGCTTCATTTCACATGATGTTGAGTCTAAGCATGATTTCATTCTAAGCTTTATCGAGATGACATTGTTAAGCTTCATATTTATATGATGTCTAGTGTATGCATGAATTCATAATGAGCTTTGTCAATAGAAAATGTTGAACTTCTTTTCATACGATTTTCAGTTTATGCATGATTTCATGTTCAGCTTCATCACTAGACGATGTTGAGCTTCGTATATATATGATGTAGAGCATTGCATGTTTTGGGAGAAGAGTCTAGCACCGAGCGGGCTAAGGGTCGATAACCCTATGCCCTAGAACTATGTGCCAACGTAGGTTGATTTTATTATTATTGGGACCTCCCTTGTGAGCTATCCCCTTCCCGATTGGGCCTTTCAGCTTGATATCGATATCATGGTAGCGTCCTTAACCCTGGCAAGGTTTTGGATGGTTCTTCCCACTTGAGTGTAATACTTAGGACCACGTAAGCTATATCGAGGTATGTCGGTTAAGTGACGAGTCTCCCACTGTCTATATCATTTGAATTTTCATATCCATTACTCATGATTATTATCTTATGCATGCATTCTTAAAAAGAAAGGTTTGACTCATTGTTCAACTTTTGATATAAATGTTATCATTTATCTTTGATTCATTCAATTTAGTCGTGATGTTCTAAAGCCATGCATAACCTGGTATAAATAAGAATGATTTCATAATGAATGCTTGTTATCATTTCTTATCCTTAGAGGCTATCATATAGGTTTGACTTGTTTTGAAAGAGTATTATTCCTCTAGCGCTTTTACTTACCTTGCAGACTCAGTACATTTCACGTACTAACCGCATACTTTCTATGGTGCATCATTTCATGATGCAAGATCCGACTCTCAGATTCAGCCCCGTTCGTAGCTGCTTATTAGAGGTAGCACCTGCTCATTTTGGTGAGTCCTCATCTTTCGAGGGCTAGATTTTCAGTTATCTTAAATGTACTTTCAGTTTCAGTATTTCTGAGCCCGTTGGGGGTGTTGTCCCATCAGCTCGTCCAAATTAGAGGCTTATCTGACTTAGACATGTATTCAACTTTAGATGTTGATTATGTTGTTATGTTAAGTTAGACTTCCGCTGATTTTATATTTATGTTTCCTTCATGTTTATTGAATGAGTTAGTGAATGCTTATGTCATGGGCTGACTTGGGGTCTCTGGGGGTCCCTTGTCCAGTGTCTACGATCTAGGTCTTCTCTCAGGTTGTGAAAGAAGTGTTCCCTTCTGCCGTTGGTTTAGGTAGGCCAACATTTGTCCAAGTTGCTGCTCAATATATTTGATCGTTGTGGAATATGATTCAACTTTCTGGTTCATGCCCGATATATCCCCCCGGATCTCCTTGAGCTGATCATTGATGGACTTTACCTTCTTGAGCATTTCAGCCTCATGTTCTCCAATCTTGAGGGTCCACTCTTACCCTCACATGCATTAGGATTAACATAGAAACTTGTGCAATTCGTTGCGATATCCATCGTTCTTTCACCATTCTCCCTCTCTTCAAGACATCGGTTCCTATCCCTATTCCTGTTGTGGTTGTAGTTTCCCCAATACTGGTTCCACCCTTGATTTTTGGAACCTTGGAGCCAAGTGTCCTATCTAGACCCTTGAGCATTGGCCCGAAAACCCGCCACCTGGTTGTCAAAGAAGTTTGCCTGCTCCTCGAACTCTGAAATCTCCTACCCCAATTCCTTACCTTGAGATCCCACAACGTTTATCTTTCTAGCACCAGCACCCATAATATTCTTTGTGAGAAGGTCTAATGATGTCCTCATATGAGCTAGTTGCTGACACGCTCCTCCTTCTTTCTGCATTGATTCGCAAACACACCAACAACATACGTACCGGTAGCTGCTTCTACTTCCCTGGTGTGTCATTCCCTATTCGTTTTGGTCACCCTATCAAGAATAATGAGAGCTTTCTCCCATGCGTTACTCATCAACGCTCCTCCTGCCCCTATATCTACTACAACTTTTATGTTATTATTCAAGGACCTGTAAAAATTCCAACAAACTGTCATATGGAATTTTGTGGTTCGGGCACTTGCTCAGCTTCTTCTTAAAGTCAACCATGTCTCATGTAGCGACTTAATTTTTAGTTTCCAAAAGTTTTAAATCACGTCCTTTAACTGCATCATCCAGGAGGGTGGGAAGAACCTTTCTAGGAAAGCCTGTTTAAGCTCCCTCCAGTTGGTAATGGAATCATTGGACAACTCTGATAACCATAAAGTGGCCTCTCCAGAGAGAGAGAATTGGTAGAGTCTTAGCCTGATTGCATCCTGGCTCAACCAGGTAACCCGTATGCCTTGCATATCCCGACAAAGTTCATCAAGTGTAGGTTAACATTGTCCGTTGCTTGACCACTAAACACCCCTTTCATATTAAACAGTTGTATCATGGTGCTAGTGATATCAAACTTTATCCTAGCAGGAAAAGGTGGTGGTATGATGGCTCCAGTTGACCTGACTTAATCAATATCATGGTCATCCTCATCATAGAACTGAGGAGCATATCTCTAGCCTCTATTTCCCCTTCCATTGCGGCCAACATTCACGACTTTTTCCCGAGTATCCTCAGCTTCCTGAAGTGCATCTTGTCGAGCTTCGTCAACAATACAGGCCTCTCTTTGCTTAGGATTCTCCATTTTCCGCAGTGTTCGCTCTAGTTCAAGATCAAGAGGAATCAGGGGGGTTTTGCTCCATCGAGTACTTGGCATTCACCAAGAGACAACATGTGGGTGTCAAAAACAAAAAAATGTAAATGAGGAAATAACAACTAAAATTTAAACATAACAATTACTCTAATCCTAAGTTGTATTCCCTAGCAATGACGCCACTTACCAACAAAGGTTGGGGCCAATCCCACAAGAATAAAGTCAGGATATAGAATAACACTAGTATTTAAGCTTTTAAGTATGTTATCTCCAAACGAGGGGGATTTTTATAAAAGAAATTATGACAATATTGAGAATTGATTGTTGTTTATCAATATTATGCAATTATCTAGGGTATATATTCCTCGTGGATTCATGACTATTTCGGGTTTTACACTTGTGATCTATCCCAATGCTTTCTTGTAGAACTTGATAACTAGGGTCATCAAAATGACTGGTTCGTCCATAATGAATGACTATACTAAATCACCGGGTAAGGTCTCATGAACAATTTTACTTCAACCGTTATCAAATTTTTTCCAAATTAACTATCATGCGTCCACAACTCAATTTATACAATGACCCATAAAGATCAAGGCTTTGTTGTAATTATCTTTTCCTAATCTCTACTTCTCTAGATTCAAGCAAGTAAATAATTTAGGAAAGTCCTAACGTTAAGATCCTTTAAGAAACATTAAAGATGAAGAGAAAACAATACAAGTGTTTAGCATTGATTTAGAATCACTTTGTGTAACCCTAGTTCGTTAATTCACCATGGTTCCCACAATCCTAGTTATGGATGTTTTAGCCTCTCATGATTGTAAGAAAATTATAAGCATTCATAGAAAAACACATAAGTTAATACTTACAACGATGATTGAAAGAAAACCTGCTTGAGTTTTTCAAGAATTGATGATGAATAATTCAAGAACAACGAAGAAATCTAAGCAAGAAAATCTTCAAAACTTGAATTAAAAGTTAGCAACAACTTGTCTCTCAATTTGTTTACTGTAAGAGAACTAAATATGTGGCTCTCCCTACTGGAAATAACCTAAAAAGTAATTATACAAATATTTTGAACCTTCTCCTAAGTAAATAGGAAAACTACTAAAAATTACGGCCAACTTCATTTACGACCCATAACATGATTGTACAAGTCGCACCTTGACTCGTACATTCGCTGGCCTCTGCGGAATCTGTCTAAGTGTTGCAAACTGGTACGACTCGTACCATGAACCTATGAGTCATAAAATTTGTTGTGGTTTGATACTGGGAATTCTGGAAATCTTCTGAACTTTATCATGGATGACTGGTACGACTTGTACCTTAGTTCTATGAGCAGTGACTCTTTCTTGTACCTTGAGATCTATCAATCTTCACTTCTTCTGAACTTTTTTACAACTCCTAAGTACATGTCTTAGGTAGATCTTACAATTCTTTGTTGCTACCCGTTCCAGGAGACTTAGCCTATGCAATATCTTCTGATGTTTCCTACGACTATCATTGTATGGCTCGTACCAGAGCCATAAGTCTCCTTTGCCTCATCACTCTTGGCCTGGAATTTTCCACAATTCTTAGTACGGCTCGTATTGAGGTCCGTACTTAGCCACTTTAATGTAATATTTCTCTATCTTTTGCACAATTCAACTCCAACACCTATTTTCCCCTGAAAACAAAGTAAAAGTGCCTCATATCCATATAAACACACCTAATTCCATGCTTATTTCCCAGTTTTAAGCATAAAAAATATTATAAACTCGCTGCACATTAGGGACCGGGAACCAATGGTAGACCTGGACTTGAATATCCTTGATGCAGCCATGGCTTCCCCATCTACAGCCTGAGGCCCTATCGATGATCTGTTCGAGGGCTTAGGTGGGGATGATGAACCTAACATGGGCGTAGGCGACCTTGATGAGGATGAAGAGGCCAATGATGAGGAGGATGAATAGCTTCTTAAGGGAGTTCCCACCATCCTTTGTTCTTCATGTTTACATTAGGGACAATGTACATTCATAGTTGGGGGTGGATTGTATGGTTTTGTGTTGGTCTTTTTGTTGCTCTTGTTAGGCTAAATTTATGATGCTCTGGTTGATTGTTTGTTTTTAATTATGCTTGAATGCACTTGTTGAGCTTTTTATTAAAGGAATTTTTGCTTGTTGAATTGTTAGTGCCAATGATGGGTTATTCGAAATTGCAAAATATTGTTGACCCATGTTTTGATTTTCTCCTATGTTCATAGTAGTTAGTCAATAAACTCCAAGAGTTTTCTTTATGTCACAGTTCTTTCCCAAAGAGTTGCTTTTATTATTGAACCAGGTAGCATTTCCCAATGATGGATTGAGAGAAACCTTTCTTAAGGTAAAATGGTGAGTTTAGAGTCCTTTTTGAGTCAGTTATTGCGATGGCTTTTGAGAGGTACCACAAAAAATGTTTTTGAAATGGCATTGAAAATTGAATTTTGAGGAAAAAAGGACATTTGAATTTAAAAGTTGAGCATTATTTTCTCATAAGTTGCACATTTATTGTTTGTCTTTTGATTCACATGCTATCGTGTTTTAAGTCATACTCTTGTTGTGGTTGTGAAAATCGTGTGAACCCCCTGGAGATGATGCTTTGTGGGATAAGGTTTTAGCTTAATTTTCATGCATAAATGGTTGTCTAGAACTTGTCCCAAGTGTGGATGAAGGAGAAATCCTAGATGTAGCTGCACTTAGAACGTGATTTTAGGCCTTCTTTTGGTAGCTACTTCACCTATATGACCTCCTTGAACATAAATCCTTGCTAGCTAATGTTGAGCCTTTAGACCTTTTCATTGAGAACCACTTTACAATCCTATTACCCCTTTGTAATCCCACTTTGGAACCCATCTTCCCTAGTGCTAGTTGTGAGAAGAAATGCAAAAATAATGCTTGAGTCCTAAAAGCATGGGAATAGAAAAGAAAAGATGAGGCAAAACCCTAAGTTTGGGGGTTGCAAAAGAGAAAAAGGGAAAAATGATGTAAGCTCCAATATGAGGTAGCACCAAATTATCAGGAAATGAATGAATTCATTGATTGAAAAGAACCTTGAACCCTTTAAAAAAAAGAGAATTATTGAAAGGTGCTACTTCTTGCTTAGATGAGATAAAAATTGGTAACTAAGGAGAGATAAAGGTGGCTCTTGTTTCAAAAGTGAAAATGTTGATCAAGGAAAGATAAGGTGGGGGTGATCTCAAGAGAAAATGGAGTATGCAAAAATATTCATAAAAAGGGAATTAGGGAGGTTCTAGTCACTAGAACTAAATAGTATCATAACTTTACCCCTAGCCTTCATTAAATCCTCCAAGTCCTAATTGATTTAAGTACAAAAGCTCTACAATAGTGGCGAGTTACATGAAGGGAAAACCTATGGGTCAAGTTATGTGCATGAGGATTTCTTTATGAGAGTGAGTGTACTTGTTTAATTCTATAATCCCTTTGAGTGTGAATCACTTGAAAATTAAATGAAATTCTCTCTTGATGTGAGTGGCATCACTTCCTTGGGGAACATGCTTACACGTACCAAAAGAGATGATTGATACAACAATGCAGTGAGATTTAAGACAAACTTCGAATGTGAGTTTTTATTGACTTAAGATGTTATATAAGCTTGCTTTGATCAACCATGCCCTTGTCTTGGATGAAGGAATCAACTGTGAATCATACCAATTGATTGTGGTCATGTCTTGAAGTGTTTGTATAGAGTGTTGAGTCTCCTTTTTTCCTTTGAATCGATGAGCGATTTTGGGGTTGTTTGAGTCATAGTGGTCCCTTGTGCAAAATCTCATGTAGTGTGACATTCTTACTTCAATTGTTCAGTTGTAAAGAATTGCCTTGCTTGAGGACAAGAAATAGTTCAAGCTTGGGAGTTTGATGAGTTGGTAATTTACCAACTCATTAGACTTTGAAACATGAGCTTTTGCATGGGTTTCAAGTCATTTAGGAAGATTTTATGCTCTTTCTCTTTGTTTTTTTCAGGCATTTAACTTAAAGAGAGAAAGCAAGGAATTGAATGAAAGTGTGGAGCTAAAGATGAGGACTTGATTTTGATGATATTAAAATGAACTCCTCACGAGGAGGAAGTGTAAACGATCATTGCAATATAAATACCCAACCAAGAGTCGGTGTCAGATCCATAAGGAATAGCGATTGAATAACGCAAAAGTTGTTTATTGACTTGAATTAAAATTTCATCCACGCACTGAAAATAAAAATAAAATGTTAGGGGAAAAAGTGAGATCACAATTTGAATTTTAAAATCAACTATCAAGAGAACAAGGCAACCAAATTGAATGAACAATTATGAGGAAGGACCAGGGGTGTGCTATTGGTGGTATTAGATTCAATTGGGATCAACTAGAAAATCAAATTGTTACTCATAAGCATAAACAACCGTAGATAAAGTGAC
>JACEIK010017064.1:0-13536 GCA_018107945.1 Datura stramonium
CTGTTGAGTAAATTACAATGATTATTTTACTAATTTTTTTCTACATAATATAAATTACTTTTAATTTAAAATTTCATTATAAATAAAATAATAAATGAACCGTTAATAATTATTATTGGATAAGCAACAAAGGGTATCTCAACGAAAATAAAAGGTAGCGTTTGATTTGGATTGAACCAAAACTAGATTGTCTAATCACTTTCCCAGTAGTAATTTAGATATATTTTCCAAAGAAATGATGTTTGTCTGGAAACAGGCGAAACTTTGGGGGGCGTCTTGGAAGCTTTGCGAAAATTTCCTACCTTTTTTTTACTAATAATAAAAGATTCACAATCCCCTTCAACTTCTTGAATCCCATTCCAAAACTAGATTGTCTAATCACTTTCCCAGTAGTAATTTAGATATTTTCCAAAGAAATGATGTTTGTTCGAATGAAAGAAACTTTGGGGGCGTCTTGGAAGCTTTGCGGTACCTTCCTACCTTTTTTTTTTTTACTAATAATAAAAGATTCACAATCCCCTTCAACTTCTTGAATCCCATTCCTAGCTCACCGTTACCTACTTCTAGGTTTCCACTGCTCCTATCCTCAGCCCCTACCCCCACCCCCACCCCCGGGTGGAAGAACAATCCAAGAAAGTATTGGCTAAACAAACCCCAAAACTCCAGAGAAAATCAGTACAGAGCTCATTGGTGAATAAATGGCAGTCGCAGCCAGCAATTTGTGGGTTTTGTTGGATTAGGATTGGAGCTGGAATACTCATAATGACCAGAAAGCTGAAGAAAGCTGTTAAAGCAGACTTTGGAGCCTTTGTGGAACGGCTACAGCTTCTGCCACCCTCAGCCCCTCCACCTAAAGCTCCCCATCCTCTTACTGGCCTTTCTTTTGCCATCTCCGATGTGTTTCTTATTTCCAGCGAATCCTGAGGATTAACTGATATGCTCTGAAAGCTCTTGCTACTGTTTCTTTAATCCGGTAACTTTCTCTGTTACTATTAGACTTGTTGTAAAACTCGACCCAACAAAAAAAAAGAGTTAATTTTATACTCAACATAGCAGAAGTCAATAAAGAGGATTTCGGTTGCCGAAATCCACTGTTTCATTATTTGAGATTGAGGCGTAGTTGATGTTTGATTTATAACTGTATAACCAGTCTTCCTTGCGAGTGAGGTTTTGGTTCTGCCTTTGATGGCTGAAATGAATAGTCTTGTTTCGACTAGATTCCGGAAATTATACAGTTCTGTATGCTGGACAATTTTGTCTTTACCAGTTTTGAGTTACTACTGCTGATTTTATATGTTGATGAGAGCCTATTAGGGTCTTCACTTCTTGATAAGGTTTCTTAAAAGCTAACTCTATCTAGAGAATGTTCATGATGGTGATCTTTGCTTGCTGCAGCAGCAACTTTCTGTCCCCACTTTTCTCATGTTTCATTTACTTGTCTCTGTTGTTATTGGAGTTCGATTCGAAATTCATTTGTTTATGTTATAGAACTACTGAAGCCATATTGAATTTTGATTGCCCAGATTCGAGACACGTGGATTTTGTGACAGGGTTTGGGAACCCAGACTGGTCAAGGACCCACGAACCTGCTAGTCAGACATCTACCGTGGTCTCGGCGCTCAGGAGGGAGGAGCCACATGTACTGGAAGAACTGTTGTAGCTGACATGGCATTTGGGTTTGTTCCTGAACTTTAGACTGGTTAAAATTAAAACTCCTTTCTAAAATTGGTAGGCACATGAAGAGGATCCTGGATTTGAAATTTGAAAGTATGTCTGGAAGTTCTAGTTTTTACTCGATATTTCTCTGTCAAGTAATGGTTCCCATTCATGTCGTGTTACATATTTCTGCTGCACTATAGAATCCTTCTCGTGTTGTTGATCATTCTTGTCATCTTCACTGTACAGTATTAGTGGTGAACAGAGACATTTTGATACTCCAACAAATCCTGCTGCTCCTGCACGGATGCCTGGAGGGTCATCTAGTGGGGCCACTGTTGCTGTAGCTGCAAATTTTGTTGATTTTTCTTGGGTGAGTTCTTTGCATATCAAAATCACTTTATCCATCTGCTGTCATTTTGTGGCTTGAGCATGCATTGCATTGTAGGTAAATTTTGAGTCGAAATGTAAAGAACGATCCCCTTGGACTTTGGCTAGTATACATCCTCTTGAACATTTGAAATTCAATATCTTGCAGTTGTTGTTAGAAGTATTACTTTCTATTCATGCGGACAGGCTAGCTAGTCAAGCTTCTAACCCAATCTCGATTCAGATGGTCTAACTTCTATTTTGCGTTACAGCAACTGAATGATTTAGGTAATTAAGGATAAAGACAACTGCCATGAATTTGTTCCAGTGATGCTAAGGTAAGTTCACTATAAGCACAAACTTCCGTGACCTCATTTAATATCTTTTGCCCCAAAATTTAAAAGAAACAATCAAGAAGAAAAGCATGCTATATTGAATGTAGACATATTACACTGGTTTTATTGGCAGGTTCTTCTTCACTTTAGCACATCGTGTTCATAGGAAATGAATACAGACTAACAAGTGGTAAGCTCTTCTGAGTTTCAGTACTATCTCATATCCAGGTACTGATGCTGTTGGAGGTGTGAGAGTACCTGCTGCATACTGTGGAGTTTTAGGGTTTCGGCCATCTCATGGGACTGTTGTTCACACTGGCATAATTCCTGTTTCAGCCAGTCTTGACACGGTTGGTATGTATTCAGCTTAATACTTTTTACCTTCACTTTCATCTTTTTTTTTTTTTTTTTCTGCTGAGTCTTTTGAGCCTGACATGTTGGGATCATGGCACTGATGGTAAGAGTCCTACCCTTTTGATATGAGGAAAAGTTGTCTTTTTGTTTGGGGTTTGAGTGATCTGATTGTGTTTTGGCTTATATATATTCCTCTGGTTCTTCTAGTGCTAGTTGCTGTATTAATATTTTTTATAAGCTACCAGTGAATGACATGAAAGTTATGCAGAGTTTGTGTCATTTTTGGCTTGAAAAACAATGAGATTGACTGTTAATGATTCAATTTGATTGTTCATTTACTTCAAAAATAATTTAGAATGCGATATGTGACTTATATTAAAAGTCCAGTAGGTTTTATATCTAGTTCTTTCTGGCCTTTGGATGTTGGTAAACTTGGTACTATGTTAGTTGGATCCTTCAACCTCGAATAATGGCAGCAACCTGGAATGATACTGGTCAGTACAGGATTTGTACTGGATAAGGATCAACAGTGGATGCTTTGACTGTGGAGAGTAAGATGAGAAGGCCAAATATTGTCGGAGAGGGAAGAGGCTGACAACAAAGATTAGAGATCTAGAAAGAGAGAGAGAGAGAGAGAGAGAGAGATATTTAGTCATGTCTGCTCCAAATCTTTTTTCATTTTAGTTTTTCTACCTGTACTTGTACTTCGTAGTATCCTTGTAGCCTTATTTCTATCCGTGTCCCTAAATCTTCTGAAAGCTACAAATATGAGCCTAACCGTGTTTCTGTACTCAATGGCAAATTCCATGTTTCCAAAAATTTGCAAGAAAGTAGTTTGGGGAAGTCACCTAGTTAACAATCTTATTTTTGAGAAATGGAGTACCAAGGATAATTTACTTTGGCGAAACTGTATTAAATAAATCAAGAATGGAAGAAATTGAGGTATTTAGGTATATTTTCTCGATGAAGTAATAAGAAGTTTCATTACTGGCATCACGAAGATGCAGAATAAGAGCAAACATGGGAAGATAACAAACTTCGTTAGCTTAATACAAAAAGACTAAACTAGTTCCAGGGAGCTAACAAAGTTCAAAAAGTTCCCTAGGGAATCTATAAGGAGACAGAAAGCCATATATAAATACAAAAGACATCTAGCCTTCAGGGGAGTGATTTGGAGTTGATAAACCTTCGAAGCATCTGTTGTCTTTTCTGACCATACACACCAAAAGATACTAGCAGATATATTTTGTTCACAGGCAGATCAGGTTTTCTCAACCTCAAGTTGGCTAAAGTTTCTTGCATCATCTTTTTTGGTGCTATTCTCTTTCCTTTTACTGGGAGTTCCATACAGTATTGCTCTAATGCTGGTCATCTTATCTCTACTGGGCTGCACATGTTTACTAGCATTACTGAGCTTATTTTTTCCTACTGAAAATGACTCAGCACAAGGGGACAATTGTGGTCTCTTTCATACCGAAAGGAATTCATAGCTGATTTATTTTGGGTATAGAAGGGTGGTAATGGTTGGATGTAAATTGCATTAGCATGAGAATGCTAGCAAATGCCTTTAAAAAGGAGAATGCGGGCAAAGGTTTCCAACAACTTGGTCTTGTACTTTTGCTTTATGTTGTACTTTACTTGATTTTATACTCTTCAAGTTTCTCTTTAAGGGATCAGACTTGGAGAGGTAGCCTAATGAAAAATACCTCCACCTCCAAACCAAGGGAGCAGTATGGGAAGGACCATTGACTTCTGGGGGATAGGGTTGAAGGTGGGAGAGATGTAGGTTATCATGTCAAATTTCTCTTGATGAACATTTTATATTGCTATTGTTAAGTCTGGAATATAATATAGGTATATATGGATTTTGCAAAATAATTAAGTTGAATGCCATGTGTTGTTTTATCTAGTCTTCTATATTTAGCTTTTAGTGATTTGACCAACTGCAGGATGGTTTGCAAGAGATCCCAGCATACTGCGCCGTGTCGGGCATGTTCTGGCTGCAGGTTCCATTTGCAGCTCAACGTAATCCAAGGACTATTGTGATAGCTGATGATTGCTTTCAGTCACTAAATTTCCCTGGTGATCGCAATAGTCAAGCAGTGACCAAAGCTGTCGAAAATCTGTTTGGAAGTATGTGTTTGTAGTCTGTGCATCTTATGAGAATTTTTCACACACCTTTCTGAAAATCATCTCTTGCAGGACAAACTTCAAGACATGAGAATCTGAAGCCTATTTAGACTCAAAAGTGCCAAGCGAAACTGTTTGCTGGGCAAAAGTCCAATGGTGAAAGAAAATCTTCATCAACAAACTTGCTGTCATATGCTATGCATATACTTAGGAGGTGAGATGTAGGTTTATGCCACAGAAATCACTAGTGCTAGTTGAAGCTTGGAGCACGTTATCTGATGGAAGCTTGCAAAAGTAGTAGTGACATTATCTGCTGTGCTTGTGTTAGCTGGCCACATTTTAACACACATATATTGGGGCCTGCTTGCTTAAATTGCTTTGGGGGTGGGGGTGGGGTTTGTACATGCTATGGAGCTTTGACCACAAGAAATTTCTATTGAATTTCAGTCATACTCTTCATCTATATTTGGTGCTTCTAACGTTACACATAAGTGATCTTCCTGGTGTTTCTTTGAGTAATTTACCTATCTAAATTTAGTTTTTATTGTTTGTTCACAGACATTGAAGTTCAAACAAAATCATTTGGAGTGGATCAATGCTGCAAAGCCCAATCTGGACCCTGCTATTTCTGCCTCAATGCAAGAGCGTGGAAATCACAGATACAAATATCGACAGCTGCCATGCAATTAGGAACGAAATGCGCTCAGCTCTAAATGATCTTTTGAAAGTAAGTAGCACTAATGTTCATTTAGTTGATGCTGTTTTTTAATAATGTGTTGTCTGATTTCTGTCCAACCCATCCCTTGAATAAGTATGTATTTGTTTAGTTGATGTTTCTTATGATGGGACTGCCTGATTTCCTATCCAATATACACTTTAATTGGAGGAAGAACCTTCACAAATGCTTGTCTACAAGGATTTATGTCTTTCAGCTAGCATCTTATCATATCATACCGTTAAGGTTAGCTGGTAACATTTAAGACCTTTTGAATTCATTAGTTGGTCAAAGTTCTTTGTTATCATTGTTTCCGCAGTGCTGTTATTTCATCGTAAAACATGAATACATATAAAAATGGAGTAGATTAATGAGGCTGAATCTCTGTTAGACACCATAGAATCATTACATTGATAGGTGACATTTACAGCATAGACCTACCAGAATGTTGCTTTTTAGCTTTTTGATGCTGAACCTAATGTAAATATTTCAACACGTCCTTAGGAAAAAACTGTTTCATGTGCTTTTTGTTTAATGAAACGTTATTTGAGAATATAACATTGAGTCATGCATGATCTATTTTAAATGGCAGAGCCTAGTATCTACCCTGACTAATATCACGGTATCAGCTAATTGGATGAAGTTCTTGTACCTTGCTGCTGTTATTTCTCTGCTACTATTATGTTAATGTAATCTTGCTAAATAAAATATCTTGATATCTTCCGTCTTATGCTGTCATCTTAATCTTGCTGAAACAACTGTTTCAACAGGATGATGGAATTTTGGTCATCCCCCACAGTTGCTGAGCTTCCTCCAAAGATTGGTGCGAAGGAGATTCAATCTGAGGACTACCAGATTAGGTCCTGCTCATTTTCAAGCGTAGCTAGCATGTCAGGTGGCTGTCAGGTGAATGCTCCCCTTCTTTCTGGTGCTTCTGGACCCCAAGCACAGATATTTAAATTGGCCGTAAGTAGTTGATCAACTCAGCATTGAATCAGACTTCTCTAATCTTATATGCTTCCCTACTGCAGGTCTGCGTACCAATGGGATTTCATGATAAATGCCCAATTTCTGTGTCCTTTGTAGCAAGGAGGTGACAGATTTTTGCTCGACACCATACAGACCATGTATGCATCTCTCCAGGAACAGGGGCAGAATTAGCCAATACAAAATCATCAGCATCTGGTAATGCCTTGAGCAAGGGAAACATCTGCCGAAAATGGCTAAAGAAAAGGTACAAAAAGAATAACCTGCTGTGGATTTTTCGCAGGACACTGATGCTGATTTCTTAAATGTCGAGTTCAATTACAACCATCAGTCAACTTATCTTGCTAGTGCATACTAATGTACCTGGGATCAAGTTTCTGTGTTTGTTTACATGATGTTTTTCGTTTGAGCTTGTCACTTGTTTTTCTGAACTCTACCACTTTTTGAACATCAGGCCTTTCTCATTTAGTGTGCAATACGCTGATACTTGCACAAAAGATTAGTGTATACATGACAGCCGGTAGATTATTTTTTTTTCAGTGTTGAAACTGTTTGTCAGGACAAGAATTTATTGGTGAATCCTTAGCAAACACACACACACAAAAAAGGAATATGTAGCAGACCACAGACCCCCCGAGCACACTATATCAGTTATGTGGTTCATCCGACCACTTCATTGCCACTTCCACAATTAGGGAACATTAGCAAATAAGTGTTGTATATCCTATCTGACAGAATTCTGAAAGAATAAGCTGATGTGACCAAGGGAAAGAATTTTAGTATGGAGTCATAAGCCTAAGAGTGGAGCTCACTGCTCAGTGACGTTAAGCTTGGGGAAATTCCGAGTCCAGCAGTCAGAGTTTGATTGACAAATTTGGAAAAACAGTAGAGCTCAACTTATAATTATTTAGTGAAAGGGATGTTTATTATTCTGCTAATGCACCTCCACTTTTGCTTTGTCCCGTCATTTTTTGGGTTATTCTGTAGCTCCCTTAATATTCATAGATTTGGTCCTTATACTATATAATATTTTCACAGGGTAACCAAGCCTTCAAAGAGAAACAGTGGCAGAAAGCCATTGGCTTCTACACAGAGGCTATCAAACTCAATGGGTAATTTCAGTAACATACTTTAGCAACAGGGCTGCAGCTCATTTGAGATGGGAAAGTAACTTGTTTCTCCATTTCCCCCTTCTCTATTACCGTGTTTGTCAAACATTATTTTCTAATTTTTTAATTCTCTGTCCAGCTTCCTCCAAGCCTGCTGATAGCAGTAAAGCCATTGGTCTTGATAAGAAGGTGTTCTCCTACCTAACCAGTCTCATGTGTTTAGCTAGCATATGTCAGTGTAATCCATTATGACCTAGTCACATATTACAGGAAAACTCACTTGTTATTTTTTATGGCGACCTTTATTTGTTCAGCATATCGTGTGATTGAGTCTTCTAGTTCTCTTTAGAAATTCTATTGCTTTGGTGATCCTGTAAAGGTTTGTTGTGAGGTCGAAACAGTGTTAATTATTGGTCGATTTTATCTTCTTATCCCACTTGTGGGGATTACACTGGGTATGTTGTTTTATTATTGGGGATCTGGAAGAAGGTTTTGGCACCACTTAAGTTTGAGAAATGAGGTTTATTTTTGGACTTGAGTATTCTACATTTCATGGTAAAAAGTGACGACTGGCGAAAGCTGGTAATGACATACAACAACTTCCTTTTTAAAGCTTGTGATACTCAATTGCTATATATCTTGGTCTTGCTCGCGTTTCATATGCTTTTCTGAGGAGAACATTCATGCTGTTTCTTCCCCACAGAATGTCAAGGCTTACTTAAGAAGGGGCAATGCACGAGAAATGCTGGGCTACTATAAAGAGGCAATTGAAGGTGAGTCTAAGCAACTTCAGCTGTTAATTCCCTATTTCCTTTTCATAAACTTTACAGGTTGAATCAGATCACCTTGAGGCACATTTGGAAAAAGTACTAAGATGGTCTGTGATACTTCAACTAGGACCAGTACTTTGGCACTAAAGTTGATTCTGAATAAGAAAACGGTGCTAAAGGCTCATTGGCTCGGAAAGAAATTGTACTCAATTGTTGACAACTCTGATGGCCGGAACTCATAGATGACCTGTCCATCCTAAAACTTCTGTTTGCAATGTTCTCTTACACTCTAGTTTCCTTATTATCTTTTGCAGATTTCAGATACGCATTAGTTCTTGAGCCAACCAACAAAAGAGCATCTCAGTCTGCTGACAGGCTGAAGAAGTGGTTTCCGTAGGTCTTTAGAAGGTAAACATGTTTAGAATGATTGCTGTCGCAGAACCCTTTCCATGTCGAAGCAGGTCATCTGAGCAGGAATATGAGGCATTGAACAATTGAAAATACGAGGAATGAACGCAAGCGTCAGAATTCATTCTTTCACGTGGCACTTTGATGAGGAGCGAACCCTTATATCTCGGCATAATTTGGTGGCTGCAGCTTAAAATATACTAGAGTTTTGAAGTCTAGTGCAATTTTGTTTAGTAGATATTGCATTCAGATTGTAACTTTTCGAGCTATTGCTTTGTTGTTCAACATAACTAAATTAATTTTTTGGAATAATCATTATTTGGAAGGAACAAACCCGGAATCAAAAAACACACCTGGGGTATGTATGGGAATCGAAGGTCATCTTCTCGTTCGTGGAACTTCTAGTTGATAAAGCGTGCTGAAAGATGGGATTTTGGGTAGCACAACATATTCTGTGGTCTTCAGGAGAAAAGTAAGGTTACAAATAAGGTGATTTGATAGTTATAACTTTAATTAATTTAAAATTTTAAATATTATGATAATAATTAAATGACAATTAAGAAAATAGTAAGTGACAGTTTTGTCTATTATAAAGTCTTTACGAAGGACAAAAAATTTAATTTACATTTCTAAAAAATCATGTGCTTAATATATAAATTATTTGAATATACTGAAATCAATACTACTTGAAGCATTAATAAAAAATTTAAAATTGCAACTTAATTACGACTTTACCAAACATTTCAATGTAAAATGTAAAATTAGTTTGTCACCCAGAAATCCTTCTTCTTCTTCTTATTTTTCTTTTCATGGTCTGATCATTCTCTCACGCACACATAATGAGCACTAGAAATACTACTATAAAATTATAAATAAAAAAGAATTATATATCCTTCATGAAGGTTCACTTTTATTTTTATTGCCCAAGTTCTAGTGATTTTGTTTTATTATTGAAATAAAAGCGTAGTAATAAATGATACTCAGAATTGAATAAATTCAAGTACTTTACACTGATTAACGTGAGAACTTAAAACTTAATTACGCATTAATAAAATATAGTTTGTTTATGTCTATTTTTAAACTAATCTCTATTTTAAAATTAATTTTCATTTTTGCACTATTCAAGAGGAATTATAACTCAAACTAAAATAATTAGATTTGATTAATGATTTATTTTCGACTTATATTTTGATTTTTTTACGCAAATCAAATATAATATGCAATAAGTAAATGAAAATACTAAAAGGATTTTAAGTTTGACACTTCTATTAGCAAAATTGTAATTATGATCATAATAATTTAACAGTCAAATTAAACTACTACATATAATTTGTAAATTTTTCAAATTTATTAGTGATGTGATATACTATGAGCACTTCGAATTTTTGACTTAAGATTTTTGCTTGCAAATTATAAATATTAATCATCTTAACTAGGTCATGTATAGACTTCAAAATTTTTGAAATTAAAGTTCCACCAATAAGTAATATTACTTTGATGTTTGTCCTCAATAACATAATAAAATATATTTAAAAAAATTAACTAGATATATGTTAATTTTATAGTGACGTATGAAGTTCACGAGTATATAAATATATAACCAAAATGAATAGAGAAAAAATTAGGCAAACTTATTTTTTAAATATCTTGATAACTAATAACTAATAATCACTATTTGTAAAATGAATAAATGAACATAATAATTACAATAATTACAAATTCAAATTTTGAGATCTTCGCGTATGATATACGCCACAATAAAATTAATTAAGGTTAGCTTGATATAAAAGAATTTAAAAAGTATTTATTTTGAAAATTAATTTTAAAATCAATTTTAAAGTTTAATAATTATGAAGGATAAGGATAGGAATATGATGTTTTTATGACGCTTTTAATTTTAATGAGTGATAATAATATGTGAGTATTAATTGAAATAATTAAAATAAAATAAAAATGTAACTATTAAATTTTTAAAATGAAATGCGTACTCAAATTTCATAAAGGACAAAAGTATTTTTTTTAGGAAATATACTTAAATAACTAAATTGAATTTTTTAATCAAAAAGCATTACATTTATACTAAAACCCCTAAAATAAAAATAAATTAAAAAGAAATAAAAATACCCTTATTTTAACTCGAGAAAAAAAATTAATGAGTCAAATAATAGTATTTGTGCGGTCAACTCTAAACATAGCCGAGAGTCGCACGTATACTATATAAATAGATTCAAGGGGAAAGTGAAACCTATCAAAAGAGTTAAGCGTTTTCCCCATAAAGCCGAATTTTCTTATATGTGAAGAAGAAAATTCTCAAACTTTTGAAAGAATGGATAAACCAATGTCCGCTCCTTATTACAGACATAGCAAATTCATGACAAATAGTTGATCATGATAAAGATTTTGTTACCGAGATGTGTTGATTTGCTAATGACGCACGACTATAAAGGTGAGATTTCTAAAAATATATATAACTGAGAACCTTTGTTTCCTTTGATATAACTAATTTTTGTGTGATTTACTTTTTTGGCAAGAGATTTAATTGATATGATGTTCTTATTTCATTTAAGATTTTAATATAGATCTCTTTTTAAATTTCTATTGTCTTGTAAATCTTGAATTTCTTTTCCTTAGTTGTCATAACACTATTCGTATGCTTTGCTAGTTAATAAATAAGTTTTTTAGATTACGAAGAACCAAATTAGATTCTCTATTTTTTGTTTGCTATAAGAATATTACACTCTCGATTAGCTTTCTCCGTAAGATAGATATGATTTTTCAAGGATCAATATTTTATGTCGTTTTAATTTTATCGGATGTCCTCAAAGGAATATAGTTTGATGTTAATTTTAATTATTTAATTAATTTATGTATGTATTATATATATAAAAAGAAGCTATTACTCTTTTTTGTCGATTAGCCTAAATTGATAGAGAGGATAAAAACACTAAATCTCTCTCAAAAATATCTTTAAAAGGTAAATCTTTGATTTTTACAAATTCATCTATCATTTTAGAAAAAAATTAATTCGCTTTGAGGTGAATAAAATTAAGGTGACAAAAAATAAACAAAAAAAATATCATAGAACTGATTGGCTGTCATTATAACTGACTTTGAAATTATTGTTGGCTTTTTTTTATTGAATGGAAAAAAAATAGGAAGACCCGTTTATAGGAACTGATTACCTGTTATTATAATTGACTTTGAGATTATTATTATTATTTTTATTGAATATGAAACAAAAAATTAGGAGCTGATTTTCATGAGGAAAAAAAGACATTTTCCTTTCTATTTTTAGTAAAATTTGCTCTTCTTTTTGAAAAGAAAAAATTTGAAAAGAACTTTTATCTTTAAAGATATTTTTTCTATTATAGAGCAAAGACTTAAAATAATCTCATATTTTTCGCATTTAAAATAATTTCATCTTTTGTAAAAATATAAAATAATTCATTATTTTCTCTATGCTGAACTGTTGGAGCAATTCAAAACTAAAATTAAAATTTAAAATGAGTGAACAATATCTAAGAAGAGAAAGTTAAATAGCAAGAAAAGAGGGGGAGGGTTGGGTGGCGCTGATGAGTAGATAAGAGGGAAAATATATATATATATATTTTAAATTTTAATTAATAAGTCGAAAATAATATTATACTAAGTCCATAGTTTGAACCCACATTTTAAGTGTTTATAATAGGTAATATGATTTTCCTTTTAAAATGTATTTTTGATTTACGCTCAATATCTATGCACGATTTATGACTCTTTTATCAACTTATTATCTTATGGTCATTTGTGCTGTCAATTCTTGAATGAAGTTAAACGACAATGCCACATGAGTTTCATAGAACCTTCTATTAATAACTCCAGATTTTATTATTATCTTTCGATGTCAAAGATATAAAGATCATTGTTAATATAATATATAAGTTAAATGAGAATATTAGAATTTATAAATAAATCCTTTCATCTTTGTTAAATTTAAACTCATTAGTTGAATATTCAAGTGGAAATAACATTATCAAAACTTTGATCCTATTACTTCCGAATGTTGATGGTAAATTGTATTCTGTGTTTGATTTCAACAAGTCATTTAAATAAATTAAAATATATATTATTTTATAATATATTCCTATATATCTTCTATTCTATATAATTTAATAATTTATCCTAAGTAATATTGTATATAGACTTTTAGGTGAATCTATCTAAGATTGCAAACATCAATTACAATATAAGTTGACAAATATATATAATTGCATAACTAAAGTATAGCAATATAACTTGAAAATTTATAATTGAATTTATGTATGAGAAACAAACATACTCATGATAATTTTGTGTAGTTTTCTTCACTGACGTTCAAAGATTGATACAGTTATGACGGTTGGTACGACTTTGGAGGCAATGTCAATACTATCTAAAGGAGAGAGAAAAATCGATGTGATAATAATCAATATTCATTCACCGGACCTGCTTTCTTTTCAACTCTTAGATCAAGCTATGGCCTTGGATATAATTTCATTTTGTAAGTATTTGTTCTAATTTTTCACTTATGACGTCTGTCATGGGTGAATTCAATAATGTTAACTAATATATTATTTAAAAAAAATTGCTATAAAATTCACCGTTAGTTATGGTTAAATAGCTCATAACTAAATGAATTTTGTATAATCCATCGTTAAATAAGATTAGAAATAAATTTTATTATT
>JACEIK010017065.1:0-13535 GCA_018107945.1 Datura stramonium
CCAACGCACCAATCTAGGGTCGTGCCATAGAGCCCATCACGGAGGAGCAGGGTCTGTGCCACGCTGCCCCTTTGGGCAGCTGGCCCGGCCTCCTCCCGTGCGGTCCCGACTCCGCGCTCGTCCGACCTTTCCTTGGACCTCTTTCTCGTACGTATTATATTAAACTCTTAACCAACGTACGAATAACCATCTAAACATTAGAAACTCAAGGGGTGTAACATTCTCCCCCCCCCCCTTAGGAACATTCGTCCTCTTACTTTATCTTATAGGCATCTTAACTCTTGTAATTACTTATTTTGGAAAAAAATTGGCAGAGTTTCCCCTGTAATATGGACTATCTGAAAATCCTGAAATGCAGAAAAGTCTAATACAGACATTTCACAGGCATATCACATAACACTATAGCAACTGTTTCTCAACAATGTTGTATCTAGCTGAGTAGTATATGTAACATACATCACAGAACAAATTGAATCATAAATGTACCTTAACTGCATGACCTGGCTAAGTCTGGAACAAATAAGGATATCTGGATTTCGTGTCGTCCTCAGCTTCCCAAGTCATTTCCTCTCTATTTTTGTTCCTTCATAGTACTTTAATAGAGACAACATCTTTGGTCCTCAACCTGCGAACCTGTCGATCTAGTATTCCTCAGTGACTTGGACATCCTCAACTGGCACAACTCGGGATGGATCCCCTATGCACTTTCGTAGCATCGACACATGGAAGACTGGATGAACAGATTCCAACTCTGAAGGAATATCTAGCTCGTATGCCACCTGGCCTATTCTTCGGAGTATTCGATACGACCTAATAAACCTCAAGTTGAGCTTACCCTTTTTACCAAACCTCATTACGCCTTTCATCAGCGAGACTTTCAGAAATACCAAGTCATCTACATCAAACTCTAAGTTCCTCCGACGCACATCAACATAGGACTTATAGAGACTCTGAGTGGTTAACAGGCGTTCTCTAATAAGTTTCACTTTTTCTTCTGACTGATGAATAATCTCTGGCCCAATCAATCCCGATTCTCCTACCTCGAACCAACCAACTGGGGATCTGCACTTCCTCCCATATAAATCTTCATAAGGCGCCATCTAAATTGCTGAATGGTAACTATTATAGGAAAAATCCATAAGCGATAAGTGTTCATCCCAGCTGCCCCCAAAATCCAGCACACACGCTCATAACATATCCTCGAGCGTTTGAATTGTACGTTCTGTCTGCCCGTCTGTCTGAGGGTGGAATGACGTACTCATATTAACCTGGGTTCCCAAACCTCTATGGAAAGACTGCCAGAACCTAGCTGTGAATTGTGCTCCCCTGCTAGAAATGATAGATACTGGGACACCATGTAATCAGACTATTTCTCTGATATACAGTTTAGCATAATCTTCAGCTAAGAAGGTAGCCCTTACTGGCAGAAAGTGAGCTGATTTCATCAACCTGTCAACAATCACCCAAATAGAATCAAATTTACTCCTGGTACGAGGTAACCCTGTCACAAAATCCATATTAATTGCCTCCCACTTCCAGATAGGCACCGCTATCTCCTGTGTCAGTCCGTCGGGTTTCTGATGTTCGGCTTTCACCTGCTGGCAATTAGGACACTAAGCTACAAACTCTTTTATTTCCTTTTTCATCCCCAGCCACCAATAAATTTCTTTTATGTCATGATACATTTTTATTGAACCCAGGTGAAGAGCGTAAGGGAATAATGTACCTCACCCATAATTTGCTGGCGAAGTCCTGCCGTGTACAGAACACAGAGGTGGTCCCTGTATCTCAAAACTCCGTCTTCAGTTACTTGGAAATCTGTTACTTCCCTTCACTAGACTCTATATCTGAGCTGAACCAGGTTAGGGTCTTTGTACTGTCATTCTTTCACTTCCACAACTAATGATGATATTGATGTGTTCTGAATTACTGCTCCACTGTCTCCTGAATCTACTATACGGACAACTAAACTGGCTAACCGATGCAATTCTCAGGCCAGTTCCCGTTGCTCTGGCTTCAATTGTACTAAACTCCCCATGGATTTACAGCTGAGGGCGTCTGCTACAACATTGGTTTTCCCTGTGTGGTATAAGATATTTACATCATAGTCTTTCAACAGCTCTAACCAATGATGCTGCCATAGATTCAACTCTTTCTATGTGAAGATATACTGGAGACTCTTGTGGTTAGTGAAAATAACTACATGAACCCCGTACAGATAGTGCCTCCATATCTTTAAGGCATGAATTATCGTGACTAATTCCAGGTCATGGGTGGGGTAGTTCTTTTCATGCTTCCTCAGCTTTCTAGAAGCGTAAGCAATTACCTTACCATGTTGCATCAAAATGCATCCCAACCCGATTCTTAAAGCATCACAGTACATTGCGTAACCCTCTGATCCTTTTGGAAAGGCTAATACTGGTGCTAAGGTCAGTCTATTTTTCAACTCCTGAAAGCTCTATTCACATGCTTCAGTCTAGTGAAATTTAGTGGTTTTATGGGTCAACCTAGTTAAAAGAGCTGCTAAGGTGGAAAATCCTTCCATGAACCTTCTGTAATAACCGGCTAGCCCTAGGAAACTACGTACCTCGGTCGGAGTGGTAGGTCTAGGACATGTGTTTACTACTTCAATTTTCTACGAGTCTACCTAAATGCTAGCATCTAACACAATGTGGCACAAAAAGGCTACTGAATTCAACCAAAATTCACATTTAGAAAACTTTGCATACAGCTGGTGATTCTTGAGAGTTTGGAGCACTGTTCATAGGTGATCCCAGTGATTTGCCTCTAAGAGGGAGTATACCAGAATATCATCAATAAATACTATCACAAACAGGTCTGGATACGGCCTGAAGATGTTGTTCATCAAGTCCATGAACACTGCTGGAGCATTCGTTAGCCCGAAGGACATGACTAGAAATTCAAAATGGCCATACCTGGTCCTGAAAGCGGTTTTTGGAATATCCCTCTCACGCACCCGAACCTGATGGTACCCTGACCTTAAGACAATTTTTGAGAAATACCTTGCCCCTTGCAACTGGTCAAACAAGTCATCTATTCTCGGAAGAGGGTACTTGTTCTTAATAGTGACTTTATTCAGCTGTCGTTAATCTATCCACATACGGAGGGAGCCATACTTCTTTCTCAAAAATAGGACTGGCGCTCCCCAAGGTGAAGTACTCGGACTGATGAAGCCCTTATATAGCAAATCTTTCAACTGCTCCTTTAATTCTCTGAGCTCAGCAGGAGCCATTCGGTATGGAGGAATAAATATGGGCTGAGTACCTGGTAGTAAATCAATTTCAAAGTCGATTTCCCGTTCTGGGGGAATGCCAGGCAGTTCATCTGGGAATACATCTAGAAATTCATTGATTACTCGAATGGACTGAAAAGTCGGAGATTCAGCTTGAACATCCTGAACTCTGACAATATGATAAATACATCCCTTCGCTATCAATTTTCTCGCCCGAATATAGGAAATAAACCTACCTTTCGGCGTATCCGCACTACCTTTCCACTCCCGTACTGCCTCCCCAGGAAAGTGGAATTAGACAGTCTTGGTCCAGCATCTACATTGGCATAACATAGAGCTAGCCAATCCATACCCATAATTGCATCAAAATCAATCATCTCTAATTCAACCAAATCTGCTAAAGTCTGGCGACCAATGACCTCTACTGTGCACCCTCGGTAGACCCTCTTAGCTATAATGGAATCACTGACAGGGGTAGATACTGAAAAAGGTTGTCGAAGCAATTCCGGCATGATGTCGAACTTATGGGCCACTAATGGTGTAATATACGATAAAATGGAACCTGGGTCTATCAAAGCATACACGGAATGAGAGAAAATTTCCAGCATACCTGTCACAACATTCGGCGTCGACTTTGACTCCTATCGCCCCGGTAAAGCATATGTGCGATCTGGACCGGTACCTGAAGTGGAGGCCCCTGATCTGCCTCGACCTCTGCCGGCTGGAGCTGAGGGCCTGCGTCCTAATGAAGGGGCTGGGGCACGTGACCCCACTGAAGATCTATCCTGTCGATCCTGATGGCCCTGACCTCTGGCCGGACAGTCCCTCATCCGGTGACCCTCTTGTCCATATGCATAACATGCCATGGAGCCGTACCTGCAGGCCCCAGAATGACGTCAGCTTCAAATAGGGCAAAGTGGTACAGTAAGTCTGCTCTACTCTGAGCCCCTCTGCTGTTGTGATCCTGCTGACCATGAGCTCTCGCAGGGCCCTGGCTATCCCCGAAGACCAAACCTGCTCCCTTGTTTCTGTTGTGGAGATGGGGGTCTGGGTGGCCTATCTGATAATCGTGGTCTAGGTCCACCCTGGGACTCTGTTTGCATATCCCTGGGCCTAGTCCTATGGCGCTGCTCCTGACTTGCCCTCTCTATCCCTAGCTGCCGCTGCCAGATCCCCTCAATATTCTGGGCAAATGCCTGAACACAAGAAATATCCATGTCCTCTAGCAATGTAGCTGTGATACAGGTCTCCATATATTCTAGATTCAGCCTCATAATGAATCGGCACCCTGGCTGGCATAGTATCCACAAAGGCCGGTGCATATCGGGCCAAGGAATCGAATCTCACAGAATATTCTCGAACATTCATCGAACCCTGCTCCAAATGCAAAAATTAATCTACCCTGGCCTGGCGGATCTCCCATGGTAGATAATGATCTAAGAAGGCCTCTGAGAAACTGGGCCAAGTCGGAGGGGGAACATCTCTGCCTCGAGACCTTTCCTAGCATTTGTACCATAGTACTACAATGTCCCGCAACCAAAACACTACTAACTCCACTGATTCTATAGAGGTGGCATGCATTACCCTGAAAATTCGCTGTAACTGGTCCAGAAAATCCTGAGGGTCCTCATCCCGATCTGTCCCTGTGAATTGCGGGGGACTCTATGCAAGGAATTCTCGGACCCTCGAGCTACCAGGCCCTCCTGAGGATTCTGCAACTATCGGTACCACGGGCTAATGTTGTGTGTCCATCATCTGAGCCAACATAACAACAACACTCCTAACCTCCTGATCGGACGGTATCGGTATAGGTACTGCTGGAGGGGGTGCCGACACATTTGCCGCTTCGAGCGGCTCCTGGCGTGGTGGAGAATGCTGGGGAGATCGAGATGAAACCTCCATGTCGCCCTCAGATTAGGCTGACTTTGACTGGGGCACCCTACTAGTGTCCTCTCATGCTGCCACGTACAACCTCTTGCCAGTAGTGGGGTGTCGCGGGTTCGACATTTCTATGTAAACAAAAAGGAATATTTTAAGCTTAGGGATTCAACCCTATACCGTACAGCTCTATAGAATGACTGGATAAGAAAGAAGAGTAACCATTCTATCATGCCTCGCAACCTCCTACCTATAGACACGACTCTGCTTAGCACGGGTTGTAGACTCCCTAGAATACGACCTGCTCTGATACCAAGTTTGTCACGCCCCACCTTGCGAGGCATGACTGACACCTGGTGCGCTACTAGGATCTGAACTGACTTGACTGACTGAGCCTAAGCACTCCTAGTGCAGGCTTACTCCCCAAATAAAGAAAACAATGGGCTATATCTTGGCTGTAAACACAACCTCCGGCCGACAAGGCCTCATAGCCACCTGTAAAAGAATACCAGCTAGCCAGAAACAAGAACAAGGAAACCTAAGCGAGCCGACAAGACCACCATGATGTCTAGTTATGATTGTAAAGTAAATCCAGAGCTACGCTAAATTATGGCCGACAAGGCCGCTAATCTATCAGCTAAACAAGGCCTCACGCAACCAACATGTAAACAAAAGCACATATAGGCCCCACACGACCGATAACAGCTAACCACAAGGAAATAGAAACCATCTGCAAGCCTCTAGGAGTAATATGATGGTCGGGACAGGGCCCCGACCTACCCATGAACAATACAATCAAAAGAGTAAACCTTCTACCTACAAGATTCGGAGGAAAGGAGCCGACTCTTCTACTAATCCTGGCTGGAAGCTAAGAAGGATTTGCTCCTCGTCTATCAGTACTTGCAGGAAAGTAATGCGACGCCCCAAAAGGGCGTCAGTACGACATGTACCGAGTATGTAAGCAATAATTGTAAATAACGGGACATAAAAGATAGAACTGAAAATGACTGAAAGAAAAGGAATAGGAGTCATACCCGAGTAGTTGGATTCTCTATTATCTAGTCTATCAATAACTAAAGCAAACAAGAACCTTACCTGGCCCCCATAAGCCGGAAGGTATAATCAGCACAGAACAACTCACCTGGGGCCCCCATAAGCCCTGGTGAGTACACTTCAATCTATATACTCCTAACAAGGTCATAATGGGTCAACTAGTAACTATAACCGTCCTACCAGTCCCCTAGGTCTGTAATTGAGCCCACTTGGCCCCTGATTGTAGATGTGTCTGAGTCTAGTGGACTCCTGATATCTGCACCCCGGGCACTAGGCTTGTGGGGTGTGTGGTACCGATACGGCGATATATAATAGTACAATCATAGAATGGACTCTATAGAGAACTGGGACCCCATCTTCGTCCCTCTTGGATGGCATGCCACTCTTTCTGGAGCGACGACATCTCGCCCCTAGGGGGCGTCGACACAGCTAATAACCTTGGGGTCGGTAATGGAGAGCTATATAGGCAAATCCAATCCCAAACTATGCGTGTATTGCTAATAACAATAACTATTCATGATTAACGTACTTCTGATTGTCTTACAGGGACTTAAACTGAATTATAATGCTATAGGAGCTAACTTGCTGAAGGAAACTGCCTTAACATACCTCGTTCGCCGATTACTGATTTACTGGCGAGTTTCAACTCGTATTCAACTGCTCTTCTCAACTGCAATCGTATTTTTGGAAGAATAAGGCTAACTTCATTACTAAATTCGAAGAAAATGATAAGTTTATAGATAAATATTAACTACATTTCAATTTGACCAAACACGGGCGAAAAATCATAATTTCTCGAGAATCTAGAACGGAGAAATGCTTACTTTAAGCCTATGATCGTATTGACACTAGTTTGGAGCAATTCCAATAACTCTAGCTCGGCGGGGTTACGATTCTCCGGGCAAATTTGACGAAACTAACTCAGTAGCAATACTCCCTGCAACCTTACACTTCAATACCCGAAGTTAATTTGAATTCGGGCAGCGTTTCGTAGCTTAAACGGAGGAAATTAGGATGAAAATGGTGAGTTTCCTTCTCTAGTCGCGGAGTTCCGTTATTAGAAATTAAACCAAATGATCCGATTAAATATATATAAGGCTTGGGCGGTGGACATGGGTCCATGGCATGGATCCAACGCGCCAATCTAGGGCCATGCCACGGAGCCCATCGCGGAGGAGAATGTCCGTGCCACGCTGCCCCTTTGGGCAGCTGGCCCGGCCTCCTCCTGCGCGGTCCAACTCTGCGCTCTTCCGACCTTTCCCCGAGCCTCTTTCTCATATGTATTATATTCTAAAACTCTTAACCAACGTACGAATTGGCCATCTAAACATTAGAAACTTATGGGGTGTAACAGTATCTTTCCATCCAAACGTAGCTAATTGGGAAAGAATCAACTGGCTATTCTGGCCAGCCACAAGGATACTGAATCTGGATTTGAATAAAAATTTAATCACCATCTGTCACCGTTTCTCTCCGACCTGACGCAGCTACAGCTCATCGGGAAAGAATCAAGTGAGTTATTACGACCAGCCACAAGGATACCGAATCTGGAATTGAAGAAAAATCCAATCTGATTTTGTTAGAGAGGAATACTATAACACCTTAAAACTTTCCTAGACCAAACTCAAACCTTGCATGAAAAAATAGGGAAACCTAGAAAGTTTTTGTCACAGAATGACCCAGACAATGGATCATTGTCACCTGTAATGGACCATTATTTGAGTCATTTTCAGCTCTGCGAAATTCCTCTTGGGGACCAACAAGGCATAGGATGACCCATTGGAAGGAGTAACAAGTCGTCTTGTCGTCTATTGAATCCCAAGTCCAGAAACCTTCCAACCTTCCCCTGAACCAATGAGTTGGACTAACAACTCGTGGTTCATACAAACGAGTCGTTGTTGCCACCCGTTGCCAGATCAGGAATCCTTCTTGGTCAAGTTAGTAGTGACAATGAGTTAATACAACGACCCGTTGGTACAACCAATGAGTCGTTGTGTCATCCATTAGTGGGGTTCCTATGTTTTGTTTGAAAATCCTACCAGTAACAATGAGAGGTACCAACAACCCGTTGGTTCATCCAATGAGTCATGGTTCCCTTCCCCTACCAAATTCTAGTGAGGATGAAATTTAGGCCCAGGACCAACGACTAGTCCCAACGAGTCGTGGTCAAAACCAATGACCCGTTGTGTGACTTGTTGGACCCCCTAGGCAGATTTCCAGATTTTCTTTCAGGGTTATTTTAGTAACTTTCTATCTTTTTAATACCTAAACTATGTTGTTTGGGGTTATTTTCAGAGCGATTTATGGAGTTAGTCGACAATTTTCTCTCATTTCTCTTATTAAGTCAGAACGTAGAAAACTCAGTCAGGAACTACAGAGTAGGGTCAAGGGTTTCTATTTTCTCCTCAGATTTCTCAAGGGTTTTTCTCTGGGATTTCTACACCAGGTATGTGGAAATTCAACAAGAGAATTTTCCTTCCCTTGTGCCCTAAATCCTTTAGAAATTTCTTATTACTCTAGCCCTGAGGATTTGAATTAGGGTAAATTTTCAGCCAGATTCTGATTAATTCTTGTGCATTGTTGTTCATATTAATTATTGCTATGTTTCTACTTCTTAATGATCATGTTGCTACTTTCTTCCTGTATTATGATTTTAGCCCTAATTTTATAAATGCGGTAAATTGGGTCTTGCATAGTTGATTAGATAATAATATTTCTTGACTCTATCAGTCTTTGAATTCCCATGTTATTTCTATCATATGAATTCTCAGTCAGTTGCATGCTAGTTCAATCTCAGTCAAAATGTTAGCATTTTCAGTATCTTTCAGTAATGTCAGCTGATCAGTTTGACTATAGTTAGTTTTCTTGAGGTGTCAGTAATACCTCTCAGTCCTAGTTTATAGATTCAGTTATCAGTTAGTTAGACGGTTATGATGCTTCCAGATAAGAAGCTCTTACTAGTCTTAGAACCACCGGTATTAATTTTCAGTTAGTTCTTTAGACAGTTATGACGCTTCCAGATAAGCAGCTCTGACTAGTCTTGGAACACCAGTTTTCAATTATTAGGTCCTACAAACTATTAGGTTACTTCCAGATAAGTATTCCTGACTTAGTCCAGGACCCCAAATTTGAGCTATCAGCTTAGTAGGCAAGTTAGGACTATCTAGTGGGAGTAGTATTTAGCACCAAGCGGATCAGGTTTCAGCACACCCAGGCTCCTAGTACTACATTGCCATCGTATGTTCTTGGACCATCGGGCCCCAGACTTCTAATTACCCAGCTCATCCACTATACCCTAGCAAGGTACAATGGGCTTTTCTCGATGGGGTGTATACATTAGACTCCACGTCTAGCTCATGTGGTTATATATCGGTTATAGACTCTCCTACTTGTTAGTACAGTTTCAGTTTAGTATAGCTCAGTTCAGTCACTCATTTCTAGGAAATGGTCATGACCATCAGTCAGGCTCATTATTGACCATATCAATTATAGCTCAATCATTATTCGCATTCAGTACCAGTTGGTCATTTCATGTTATTTCAGTTCAATCATTTATTTTCCATGCTTATTGTATATCTCACTTACTCAATACATTCAAAGTACTGACGCATACTTTCTATGTTGTATCGTATTATGATACAAGCGCAGGTTCCTAATCTCAGCATCGTCAGTAGTTCCTCCCGATGATTCTAGCAGCAGTCCTTTAGTGAGTCCTCATATTTCGAGGATAATATTTGTTTTCAGTTAGTTCTTATTTAGATAGATTTTAGAATTAGTTGGGAGCCTGTCCCAGCAACTCATCAGTTAGTAGTTGGTTTTCAGACACATATATTCAGTATTGGTATAGTTATAATTACTATTTTCAAAACAATTTTATTTGGATATTTATTTTTGCCCAGCTTCTGCGTATGTTTACTTAGTTTACCAGTGTAATGATAGATGATGTGTTAGCTTGGGGTAACTTATGGCACTAAGTACCATGTCTCATCCAGGGTGCAGACTCAGGTCATGACAAATTTGATATCAGAGCCCTAGGTTTAGAGTATCCTAGGATGTCTGAAAGCCACGTCAAGTAGAGTCCTTTTCATGGGTGTGAAGTGCGCCACACTTATGATGGGGAGGCTACAAGACGTTTATAGGAAAACTCCCTTTTGTTCATGCTCCTTATCGTGCGTTGAAGTTAAATCCCAAAATGTCCTCCTAACTCGTGCTCTATTCCTTTCAGTGAAAATATGCCTCTAAAACAAGGAAATGGAAGGAGGGCTGGCAATGGCAACTGACCTGCCCCACCAGCTCCAGCAGGCCTCAGGATGACCAAGTTTCCACAACAGAATTCGGAGCGGTAATCCAGCTGCTGGCTCATACGGTGACTAACCAAGTGAACCAGCAGGTGATTCCAATGAACGTAAATGGATCTGCAGTAGCTGCTAGGGTTCGGGTCTTTACCCGAATAAACCCTTTAGCTTTCCATGGATCCAAGGTGGGAGAGGACCCACAAGAGTTTGTAGATGAGGTGCGGAAGATCACCCAGATTATGGGTGCTAGTTTCGTGGAGAGTGTTGATCTAACTGCCTACAAGTTGAAAGGGGTGGCTTAGATTTGGTACAACCAATGGAAGGAAAGGAGGCCAGCAGAAGCAGGGCCAGTAGAGTGGGATGAGTTCACGACTGCTTTTCTAGACAAATTCTTTCCTCGATAATTGAGGGAGGCCAAGGTCGCCGAATTCATGAATTTAAAGCAGGGTAATAGGACCATGGAGGAGTCTGCATTGGAGTTCACTCGATTGTTGAGGTATGCTCTAGAGATGGTAGTCGATCCAAGGGCTCACATGCTGAAATTCGTCAATGGAGTGTCAAACTTGGTACTTAAAGAGTGCAGAACCACATGCTCATCAAGGACATTGACCTCTCCAGCCTCATCATTCATGCCCAGCAGATTGAGGTAGAGAAGTTGAAGGATATTAAGTGGGAGAACAAGCAGGCTAGAATAGGTCATCGAATTATGACCACTAGAGCTCCAGTGGCAATAATCGCCCACTGCAGCAGCAACAGAGGACTCTAGCACCCGTATCAGCAAGCGCCCCTACTCTCCAGTCCCGTAAGGATCGGAAGGGTGGAGCATCTGGCTCTCAGTCCCAGAGTTACAATGCTAGCAACTGTTACCCATCTTTTCCTAAGTATGGCAGAAACCATCCAGGTGAATGCTACATAGGCAAAGAGGGTTGTTTTGGATGTGGGGAGTTGGGTCCCAAGTTAAAGGAGTTCTGTTAGCAGGACAGGGGAAAACTCAGTCTACCACTTCAGCAGCCCCAGCAGGCCGTCCAGCGTAGCAGGGAATACTTCAGGTATGGATGGCGGCCAGTGCCAAAATTTCTTTTATGCTTTGTCCTCTCGTTATGATTAGGAGAGCTCACCTAACATGGTCACGAGTATGTTACATCTTTTCCACCTATATGTATATGCCCTACTAGATCTAGGAGCCACACTACCATTCGTGACTCTCTATGTAGTTGTTCAGTTTGAAATCAGTCCGAACGTCCTCTCAGAATCTTTCTTGGTGTCTACCCCAGTTGGTGAGTCAGTTAGAGCTAGCTGGGTATATAGAAACTGCACAGTCTTAGTGTTGAGTAAATTTATTCCAACTGATCTATTAGAGCTAGACATGGTCGATTTTGACCTCTTCTTGACATGGATTGGTTACATTTTGGTTATGCCTCAGCTGATTGTAGAACTAGAGTCGTCAGGTTTCAGTTTCCAAATGAGTTAGTCTTAGAGTGGATGGGTAGTGTTTCAGCGCCTAAGGTTCGGTTTATTTCCTACCTTAAGGCAAGGAAGCTCATTTGAAAGGATGCATCTATCATCTAGTTCGGGTCAAAGATTCTATCTCCAAGACCCCAATGATTCAGTCAGTTCCAATTGTCAACGAATTCCCTGACCTGTTTACCGAAGATCTTCCAGGAGTCCCTCCCAAGCGGGAAATAGACTTTGGCATAGACCTTCTTCCAGACACTCAGCCCATCTATATTCCTCCTTATAGAATGGCTCTAGCTGATCTTAAGGAGTTGAAGGAACAACTAAAAGACCTTCTAGATAAGGGTGTCATCAGGCCCAGCATCTCTCCATAGGGTGCTATAGTGTTGTTTGTGCGAACAAAAGACGGTACTCTCAGAATGTGTATCAGTTATTGTCAACTGAATAAAGTTAGAGCTAAGAACAGGTATCCTTTACCCAAGATTGATGACTTGTTCGATCAACTTCATGGAGCCATTTATTTTTTCAAGGTAGATCTTAGGTCGGGATATCATCAGCTTAGGGTCAGGGAATTTGACATACCAAAAATATCCTTCAAAACTCGGTATGGTCACTATGAATTTGTGGTTATGTCCTTTGGACTAACTAATGCCCCTGCATCCTTCATAGACCTGATGAGCAGGGTATTCAAACAGTACTTGGACATGTTTGTCATTGTGTTCACAAACGATATTTTTGTATACTCCAGAATGAAGAGGAGCATGCTAACCATCTGAGGATAGTGTTGCAGACTCTCAGAGATCGCCAACTGTTTGCTAAATTCAGCAAATGTGAATATTGGTTGAAGTTTGTAGCTTTCCTTGGTCATATGGTCTCAAGTGAGGGTATTCAGGTAGATCCTCAAAAGATAGCAACGTTAAAAGACTGGCCAAGGCATACTTCTCCAACAGATATCAGAAGTTTCCTAGATCTAGCCGATTATTATCGATGGTTTATAGAAGGATTTTCTTCTATCGAATCTACTCTAACTAAGCAAACTCAAAAAAAGGTGAAGTTTTAGTGGTAAGATGCATGTGAGAAGAGTTTCCAAGAGTTGAAGACTCGACTCACTACAACTCAAGTTTTGACCCTACCAGAAGGAATGAATGGGTTCGTAGTGTATTTTGATGCTTCCATCATCTTGGGGAGACCATTACTTGCTACTAGGAGGGCCTTAGTGGATGTGAAGGTTGGCCAACTAAAGTTTAGACTGAATAAGGAATAAGTCACTTTCAACATCTGCCGGGCAATGCAGCAACCGAAGGAGTACAGATAGTCTCAGCAATAGAGGATGAATCTGAGTGTCTATAAAAAGTTTGAGTAGTCAAGAGACTTGCGTCGTGCCGCGGTGTTAAATTAGGTTCTTCTTGGAAGGCAACCCAAGTGGTGGCTTGGTGAATTCTGAGTAATGGGGCCACCTACGTCGTGCCGCAATGTTAAATCAGGAGCTGCATGGGAGGCAACCCATGAATTGTGAAGTCTGGGTAGCCACAGGTATGTTCCATTCGCTCTTCTCTTGTAGTTCGTGTTTCAGGGATGAAGCACAATTTTCTAAAAGGGGA
>JACEIK010017067.1:0-13528 GCA_018107945.1 Datura stramonium
GATGAAGTGGGGTGCTAGAAGGGTTCAATTTCTTAGAATTTTGACTAACACTCTAGTTCTTTAAGTGGCATGGGTCGCCTAGAGCAAAACTATAGAGGAAAATTGAGCCAAACTTGGGGATATGGAGAGCATGGCATTCCAGATCTATTTCGAGATGAATTTTTCTGATTTTGAAGCTAATTACTTGAGGGAAAAAGAGTCATTTGAGGTATCACCTATAAATATAACATCTAGGTCATTTGTTATCCATCATACATCATTTATTTGATCGTAGTAAGGGTTGTAATGCAGCTCCGGAGGAGAGACAAGTTCATAACTTAGGTTTCTTCTTTTCTCTATCATTTTTATGCTTCAAATGATGATGCTTTTTTTTCTGATTGAACATGAGTGGCTAAATTCCTATTCTAGGGTTTTGGCCATAGCTATGGTTGAAGTTTGAAAGATTGATTATTACTAGTTTTGATTCTTCGTTAAAGGTTGTTTATATTTATTTATTTTAATTGCTCATTCGCTAGACTGATCACCTTGTGAATAAATCATTTGACTTTTGGTTGAACTCGGAAGAGAGAATTGAAAGGGTTAAAAGTAAACATAAAATAGGAATTTAAAGATCCTTTGGCCCATGGGTTGAAGGTTAGAAGTTATTAATGAAGATATATATATACCCTTCAACCCTATATAGTTGATACACAAGTAGCCATAACCATCATTCATGTTTCTCCTGCGACCATAGGGATATAGGCATTAGGGTTCATGAGATAGATCTTGGATGCTTGGTAGAGTGGCAAGAAGTAGGATAGTAACTTGCGTCTAGAAACGTTATGAAGAATTGATCTAGCATAATCAAGTCTTGAAATATCAACTTAAAGAGAAAGTTCCATTTCCCTAGATTTTCATCATCATTTGAAGTACAAACAATTTTGCAACAACTTTAGTTTAGTAGTTCATTTTCATTTCAAGTTTAGTAGTTTAATCCTCCAAAGCATTCCCTATTTATATCTATTTTTGTTAGAGTAGAGAAATAAAGAGTTAACCTTGAGCAATTAATCTAACAAGTCTCTGAGGAATCGATAATCGAGACTTCATTGTCCTATAGTACTTGATGACCATGTGTGCTTGCATGCACTTGTGCGACAAAAGTGATGCTAGGGTTGTCTAGGTTGGAGTGGAAAGGGAATTATGACCCTGCTCCTATGAAGCTTATCTCATATATTCGCGCCTGGAAATTATGGCCCTACTCTTAGATAGATACATGTATTAAGATGGTCACATGTGCGTTTATTGTCAACTTACAGTTTGACATTCACAAAGTTACTTGCTCAATATTAATTGAGTTAAGAGTATAATTTCTACACTGTGTAATCAAGATAGTTCATCTTGATAATACTTATTTATATCCAAGCTAGTTTGACATTGAATGCCTTTGATATATAGTTGAACCATTGCATATGAGAGCAAAGTTTCATGTTATTGGTTTGAAATGTGATATATTGCATACAATAACACTTGTATGCAACTGACCAGTAAGTTATAATTAATTTTCCTTATTAATGAGTTGAAGGTCAGGAACCAGATGTTTTCCATCTAATAACTTTTGATGTGCAGTGTATACTTAATGAATATACCATGACGTAAAAAGATGGATTCTCCAATAATGATTGGACATATATGTTAGTTTTTCTAACATAACGGAGAGAGAATAAGCCGCTTAGAAACATGTTATGAATTATCATCAGTATTGATCCTCGCTCAAAAGATAACTCGAGTAAAGTACTAAAAGCATTTGCTGACCCAAAATTAATCTCATATTTCAACTGCAAATGCTCCTATTGATTATCCCAGCACAAAATTCCACCACATGCATGAAACATGACAGACCAATATGTTCAAAACATAATAATTCCTAAAAAAGGATAGAAGCAAATGATCATAATTAGGAGAATATGTGCTATTGAAGAGCCTATGGTATAACAATTCATGAAACTTTCTGAGAGGTTTAGGTACCTAAAAATAATAAAGTAATGAGATCTCAATAAATTATATTGCATTGCAAAAATGATACAAAATGAGTATCTCATCGACAATATCTTTATGACAATCTAAATTCTACGTCTATTAGATATTGTGACAATCTGAATTCTACGTCTATTAGATATTGTGACAATCTGAATTCTACGTCTATTAGATATACTGATGTATACTTTTAATCAAGTGGAATGATGCATCTAGATAAATGTAAATCTTAGTTGACTTGTAATGCAGTAGAATATGTAATGTTTTAAATACTAATGGATGTTGTCACTGACAAAATTTATATGAAAATCTTCTTAATGATTTAAATATTCATGAAGTATATACAAGTTCTTGGGTAACATATTTATAATCCTTATATGATATAAATTTGTTTGTCATAATNATCCTTATATGATATAAATTTGTTTGTCATAATGATTGTTATTAAGTTTCTTGGATGTACAAGACATTCATCTGATTAATATAAGAGTTAGATCTAGATATGCTATCTATTTTTGTGAAGGGTTACTGTCATACAATGGTGTTCCACATGACAATCAAATTATACAAAAGATAAAAAAGGTTTACAAAGAAAGTCAGGATTGTATTGAACATGATTTCAATTATATTAAATAATGATGATACAACTCTATCAAAGGATTGAAGGTGAAAATGATCAACCAGTTAGTCATATGATAAATTGACCTATCTAATCAACAAGGCTTTGCCTACCTCCTTTGCCTACCTCAACATGTGATTAGTTGGTACACAAAATTGAAGTACCTCAACTTCAAGAATTATGCAATATTTTAATTAGGGAAAGTAAAATGCATATTACTATACTACTCTTTTCCCTTAACCAAGGTTTTTTGATAAGGTTTTTAATGAAGTAACTAGCAATTCATATTACTAGGTACTACTCTTTTCTTTTCACTAGGACTTTTTTCTCACTGAGTTTTTTCTAGCAAGGTTTTAACGATGCACATTATCTATTAATGAACATCGAAGAGGGAGTGTTATAATTATACTATATTATGAATGTCCATTTATAGGCATAGTCAATTGGATATACTTGCAATCAGATAAACATGTAGTTGGATAAGCTTGCAATTGAATAAACTTGATATCAAATAAGCTTACAATTGGATAAGCTTGCAAGTAGCTTATACAACTACTTCTATTCTTATATAAATAGGAAGGTAATTCAATTTATTTGTACATCAGTTTAAAGAGAAATAAAATATCTTTCTCTCCCCCAAATTCTATAGCTATATCTCTTTTTGTCTTGAAATTTCATTATTATTTCATAACAATATTAATATTACTTGAATTGTCGAAGATTTGTCATCCAAATTTTNCTCTTTATTCTTCATTAGGCTTCCTTCTATAACAACTTCAAGGGAGAGATTCATTTAATTAAATGACATATTAGGATTATATGAAACATTTTGGAAGTAGTCAACTATTTAGGTATAACCCTCATTTGTATGATTTGTAAGGAATTCTTCATTTTGAGGCAGATTGCAAATAACAAAACCTCCCAAAAGCAACTTCTAAAATAATTTAATTGTGTTAATTTACTAAATAGAAAGAGTCAATCTCGTTAATGCAACATCTTAGAGATCAAATGACTAACCTTAATCTTTCTTATCTTGGCAACACAACAGAGTGTAGATGGTACTTTTTACTTGAGTATATGACATTCACTTCTCTTGTGTATATTTGTATTAAGATGAACTTGATCTTCCTTAATTTTTTAGATTTAAATTCGTTTATTAAGAAAATAAAGTAAATTTGTTTGAATGAGGTCTACAACAATATAACTAATCCAATTTATTTTGTAAATATATGATAGTAAGCTTAAAATGATGAATAATAATTCAAGATGAGCAAAATAATGATAAATAATCAAAATAACTGGATATAAAGGGAGAAGAAATCTTATTCTATCTGCGGAATTGATATATAAGATCGGACCCGGGAGTTGAAATGGGAAAATTGTGAAATTAATGTTGCAGGAACAGGATGAGTCATTAGACGACTCATGAGGAGACCCCACGAGTCATCAGGTGGCTCGTGGGGAGGCCTGGAGGAAATAAAGGATTGAGGTCCCCATGAGTGAGGTAACGACTCGTGGTCAGCCACCAGGGGTCATCATGTCAATCGTGGGGTGGTGTAGGAATATAGATGGAGGAGATGTCCAGTGTACTTAATGAAAGGGACCCCACGAGTCGTGGTCTGTCCCAACGACTCGTGAGGTGAGTCGTGAGAAAGCGGGTTGAAATTAAGGTAGTGTACATGATGGAAGGTGACCACGAGTCGTGGTCTCGAGGAAAGAGTCGTTAAGTTTTCCGTTACGAGCCCCAACAGACCTGTTATCCAGTGTACTTGCGAGCGACTCAATGAGTCGTTGCCCATCCTGACAAGTCGTCAGGTCACCCGTTAGGGTCACCTGGCAGTGTTTTCCTTTGAATTCAGTAAGGGTCTTTTCATAATTTCTAAGTTTTTAATACCTATACTACGTCGTTCAAGACTCGTTTTAGTGGGTTTTTAGCAGGAGAAAACCTATTCTAAGCCATTCTTCCCATGCATGTAAGTTTGAAGGTTTGAAGAGGAGATTCAAGGAAAAATCTCAAGGTTTCCGTTGGAATCTTAGCTTGGGAAATTAGAGGGAGTTAGAATTCACCATTTCCAGGTATGTAAGGCTATGAGTGGGTGTTTTCTTTCACACCCATGCCCAATTTCTATCAAAATGTGATAAATTGTCTATGATCAAGTATAGGGTTTTACCTAATTGCATGATTCTTCAATCTCTATACATGGGTATGATTAGATTGTATTTATATTGATGGACTATGAAGCTTGGGCAGACTCTAAGTTGATTTTTCTTATAAAAATTATTTTCCGAATTTTGAATCTAAAACGCCCATGGATGATGAGTTCATAAAAGAAGTGATTTATGACAAATGTGTGATGATGATGAGATTTAATGATGAAAAACATGTTTCTGAAGCTACCCATGATTATGATGTTGTTTTCAAAATGAAATGAGTAGCTCCTAGTATGATAATGCTTTGAGCAATAGCCACATGTTGATTTAAAGTGATGATTTTCCCGACATAAGCTTACCACATTGTTTGAAGTGAAATCTCTCAATTTTTATTATAAATTCTAGCTTGTGGTATGTTGAGTAAATAATTCTACATGTAGCTTACCACATGATTTGGAGTAGATGCTCCCACCTATTATTGAGCTTGTGGTATGTTTCAAAATAAAGCTTCTCATATGCATGAATTCATAATTCAGATGTATGTCATTATTGAGCTTTCTCAAAGGACGATGTTGAGCTTCATTTTCATATGATGTTGAGTCTATGCATGATTTCATTATGAGCTTTGCCAATAGACAATGTTGAGCTTCATTTCATATGATGTTGAGTTATGCATGATTTCATATTGAGCTTCGTCAATAGAAGATGTTGAGCTTCGTCAATAGACGATGATAAGCTTCATTATATACAATGTCAAGCATTGCATGTTTTTGGGAGAAGAGTCTAGCACCGAGCTGGTTAAGGGTCGATGACCCTATGCCCCAGAACTACGCGCCAACGTAGGTTGAATACTATATGATTTGGAACTCCCTAGTGAGCTTCCCCATGCCCGAATGGGCCTTCATCTTGATATCGATATCATGGTAGCGTACTTAGCCCTACCAAGATTTTTGATGGCTCTGCCCACTTGAGTGTGATAGTCGGGACCACGTAAGCTCTATCATGGTATGTCGGTTAAGTGACGAGTCTCCCACTGTCTATTATATTCAGATTTGCATATTCATTACTCATGATGATTACCTTATGCATGCATGTTCCAAAAGTAAGGTTTGACTCAATGTTCAACTTTTGATATAAATGTTATGTTCAGCTTTGAGTCATTTGAATTAGTCATGATGTTATAAAAAAATGCACCATCATGTTATGATGAGATGATGATTTCAGAAAGAATGCATGTATGCCCTTCCTCACATGTTGAAAGCTTATAATATGTTATAAAATGTTCTAAATGATTTATTTTACTTAAGCAGTCTTACTTACCTTGCATACTCGGTACATTCCACGTACTGACCGCATACTCTCTATGTTGTATTGTTTCATGATGCAGGATCCGTTTCCCAGGTTTAGCCCCGTTCGTAATCGCTTATCAGAGTTAGCACCTGCGTTTGGTGAGTCCTCATCTTTCGAGGACTATAATTTCAGTTTCATGTTTTGTGGAGTTAGTTGGGGTCTTGTCCCATCAACTCGTCTAGACTAGAGGCTTTCAGACTTATGTATGTATAGCTTCAAATATTATTCTGATGTGTTGTTATATGAGACTTCCACTGAGTTATAATTATGTTATCTTTACGTTTATTGAATGAGTTAGTTGTAAGCTTATGCCATGGTTAACTAGGGGTCTCTCGAGGTCCCTTGTCTTGTGTCTATGATTCGGGTCTACACTCGGGTCATGACAATGATCCTTATGCATGAGGCTGATGATGATTCACAATATAAGTTCCTAAAAAAAATTGATGTTGATATGTGTATGTACTTAGATAGTATTGTTGCATTTTAAATATGTTATATATTGATGGACTCAAATAATTTCCTCCTTGTATATTTGTATGTTTAGTTTGTTTACGTTTCCCCACATGCTCAGTACATTCCAAGTACTGACCGCATACTTTATGTGCTATATCATTTCATGATATAGATTTAGGTACCCAAGCTCAGCCTCGCGGGTAGACATGCTCTTTCTTCCATCTCAGCGGATTGTGGTGAGTCCTCATCTCTCGAGGATGAGGTCTATGTTCTTATTTTAGTTATATTTTAGTTTTTAGAATTTAGGAGTTAGATGGGGACCTGTCCTAGCAACTCATCAGTTTAGTAAAGGCTTTAAGACCTGTGGTAATCGGATTTAGTCTATGTATTAAAGTTTTGTTAGATTACGTCTTTAAGTTTTAAATTTGATTCCTCACAGTTAGCTTCCACTCAGTTGCGTTCCTGTTAGCTGTTCTGATTGTTAAGTTTTATGCTATGATTATGCCATAGGTCGACTTGGAGCCTTTCGGGGTTCCTTGTCTCGTGTTACGACTAGGGTGTAAACTCGGGTCGTGACATATAGTCGAACTGATGAGCTCATGTTTCTGTAAGATACTGAAAAGGCTAAGTAATGACTAGGAATAAACAATCAATCATTCAACTTTTCGGATAATATAACTGTACTATTTTGTTGATTATAAGAAATATCATAATCAAGCAAGGTTTGTGTCTGGAAAATTATGCAAGATTCTTCAAATCACATTTACAGACTAGGGCTAAACACACATTTCATGGAAAGAGATATCAACAAAATATAACTAACTACAACCTTCAATAATCATGAAAATTATAACAAGAAGGAAATTTTTATTTCAAGTATGTTATTATGTAATTGGCCATGAACTTCATGAATGATTTATGATTATTATATGAGCCTCATGTGCATGTTTTTTTAGAGCAGTGTCTAGCACCGAGTAGACCCAGCATTCAGGTACACCCCGTGGTCTCAGAAATACATGCCACCTTAGGTATATACACACACACACACACACACACACACACACAAATGTCAATGGATCCCTGTGATATCACATAATGCACGTCCTTTGACTGGAAAGCCTGGGACGACTCTGGTCACTTGAGCAAGATAATTGGGGCATCATGTAAACTGAATTATGATGGTGTCGGTTATGACGAGTCCTCCAATTTTTCCTCATAATTTATACATTGTCATGTTGTGCTACTTGGCTCAAGCTCTGTTTTTATAAAGTTTCTCTTAACGATTATGATTATCAATGAATTATGAATGCTTTGAAAAACTTGTGACCTCAAGTTATGTTATGATATTTACTTCACGTGCATGCTGTCCTATTCTTATAAACTCTTATGTATTTTAACTGTCTGTTTTAATTACCTTGAATACTCGGTACATTCCAAGTTTTGACGACATACTCTATGTTGTATCATTTCATGATATAGGTCCGAGGGATCAGTCTTAGCCACATCATTAGTCCTGCTCCCCTCTCAGACCTGTCTAGCTAGTGTTGGTGAGTCCTTATCCTTCGAGGACATTCTGTTATCTATAGTTATGTTCTTTTAGTTATAGACTTTTGTCGAGCTATTTGGGGATGCTTTCCCATCAACTCATTAGTTATCTAGAGGTTATTCAAACATTATGTAGAAATTAGCTTGTCATCATTGACTCTATTTTAGATTGTTATGTATGCAGACTTCCAGTCAAGCATGTTTTATTATATCAGTATATGCTTATCATATGCTCTTAGTAGTTATGTTCATGCTATGGGTCAACTTGAAGCCTCTCGGAGTTCCTTGTCCTGTGTTTGTATCCGGGTCTATGTTTGGGTTGTGACAAACTTAGTATCAGTGCCAGGTTTTAAAGTGTCCTAGGGTGTCTGAAAGCCGCATTAAGTATAGTCTTTTTCATGGGTGTGAAGTGCACCACACTTATAACGAAAAGGCTACGAAACATTTTACTAAGTTTCCCTTCTTTCATGATCTATGTCGTGTAATGAAATGTACCTCTATCCTTCTAACTCGTTCTATACACGTTTGCACAATCGTGCCTCCTCATCGAGCTAACAGAAGAAGGAACATAAATGGAAATGGTCCCGAGAATGGAAATGGGGATGGGCACTAGCAGGCCCCACCAACACCCAAGGATCATGTACCCGAGCAGGTGGCCCATGCAGAGATTAGGGCTACTATTCAGATGCTAGCTCAGGCTTTGACTGCCTAAGTCATCCAATAGGTGGTAGCACGTATCCCTAAGAATGGGAATGCAACGGCAGTGAGAGTCAGAGATTTTTTAAGGAGGAACCCTCTGGAGTTTCTTGGATCAAAGGTGGATGAGGATCCATATGAGTTTATTGATGAAGTTCTGAAGATCACCCAGGTCATGGGGGTGACTTGGGAGGAGTGCGCAGATTTAGTCTCGTATCAGTTGAAAGGGGTTGCGCATATCTGGTTCAGGCAATGGAAGGATAGCAGGACAGTTGGAGCAAGCCCCATTGGTTAGAATGAGTTCTAATTTTTGGATCGGTTCTTTCCTCGTGAGATGAGGGAGATTAAAGCAGTTGAGTTTTTGAGTCTAAGGTAGGGTAATATGACAGTCCAGGAGTATGATTTGGAGTTCACTCGTTTGTCCAAATATGCACCAGAGCTAGTGGCTGATCAGAGAGTTTGGGTGAGCAGGTTTGTGCACGCAGTGGCGGACTACCTGGTCAAGGATTGTAGGACCTCTATACTTCATCAGGTAATTGACTTTCCTTGATTGGTTTTGTATGCACAGCAAATGGAGGCGGTGCACCTGAGAGATAGGGAGGCCAAGAGGGCCAGGACAGACAGTTATGGGTTCTCTCTACAGAGATTGGGAGGCGGACATCGCTAGCAGTCTCATCAGAGGTAATTAGCTCCAGTTCCATCATCAGCCAGTGCGCCATCTAGACCGCGAGTTGATCAGAGGAGCAGAGCCTTAGGTTCGAGGGGCTATAGGATCATGCAGACAGAGCGTACCTTTTTGGCCTGCAAAAAGTGTGGCAGAAGTCATATAGGAGAGTGCTTGATGGGATCAGATATCTGTTTGTGTGTGCTAGATCCGGCCACATGCGCTGGGAGTCTCCCTTGGCTATACAGGGTGATAGTAGAGGTCGTTCTTAGGCTACCAGTTCAGCAGCAACCCCGACTCAACAGGGTGGGTCCACCAGTGCAGTGGCCAGCGCCAGAAAAAGTTTTATGCCCTTACATCTCGACAGGAGTAGGAGACTTCACCAAATGTGGTCATCGGTATGTTACGAGTATTCCACTTTGATATATATGCATTATTAGATCTAGGGGTTACTTTATATTTTGTGACATCCTATGTTGCTAGAAGTTTCGAAGTCAGTCCCAAAATCCTATCAGAATCCTTCTTAGTCTCTACTATAGTTGGTGATTCAGTTATAGCTCGACGAGAATACAAAAATTTCCCTGTCATGGTCCTTCAAAAATTCACCTCAACAGATTTAGTACAACTAGCCATGATGGATTTTGATGTTATCTTTGGCATGGATTTGTTACATGCATGTTATGCCTCAGTAAATTGTAGAACTCGTGCGATAGAGTTTCGATTTTCGGGTGAGCCAGTCTTAAAGTGGAAGGGTAGTTTAGCTGTGCCTGTAGGTCGCTTCATTTCCTACCTTAAGGCCAGAAAGATGATTTCGAAGGGTTGCGTGTATTATCTAGTTAGGGTTAAGTATGTTACATCCGAAACCCCGACTATCCAGTCAGTTCCTGTAGTGTGCGAATATCCAGAAGTGTTTCCAAATGATTTACTAGGAATTCCTCCTAAGTGGGATATCAATTTTGGTATTGACCTTCCTCCCAATATGCAATATATATCTATTCCTCCTTACAATGGCTCCAACTGAGCTAAAGGAATTGAAGGAGTAGTTGAAGGATCTCTTAGAAAAGGGTTTCATTAGACCTAGCAAATCCTCGTGGGGTGCACCGTTCTCTTCATCCGAAAGAAGGATGGTTCCCTTTGGATGTGCATTAAATATCGGCAATTGAAAAAGGTTACCATCAAGAATAGGTATCCCCTCCTCCGGATTGATGATTTGTTTGACCAGCTTCAGGGTGCTAAGTGTTTCTCAAATATAGACCTTAGATCCGGATACCATCAGCACAGGGTTTGGGAGAGTGACAATCCGAAGACAACCTTCAGAACTCGGTATGGTCACTATGAGTTTGTAGTTGTATCTTTTGGACTAACGAATGCTCCTGCAGCTTTTATGGATTTGATGAACAAGGTGTAAAGCCATATTTAGATATGTTATTGATTGTGTTCATAGATGATATTCTCATATACTCTCGGAGTGAGGATGAGCATGCCGCTCATTTGAGGATGGTGCTACGGACTCTTATGGATCGACTGTTGTATGCTAAATTCAGAAAATACGAGTTTTGGTTAAACTCAGTGGCATTTTTGGGTCATATGGTGTCAAGTAAGGGTGTACAGGGTGACTCCCAAAGGATAAAAGTGGTGAAGAATTGGCCTAGACTAGTGAATTCTTCGGATATCAGGAGTTTCTTGGGTTTAGCTCGTTATTATCGAAGGTTCTTTGAAGGGTTTTCATCCATTGCAACACCGTTAACTAAGTTTACCCATTAGAAAGTGAATTTTCTTAAAGGCCTATGGGAAGAGCTTCCAAGAGTTGAAGACTCGACTCACCTCAGCACCAGTGTTGACCCTACCTGAAGGTACTGATGGGTTTGTGGTATATTGTGACGCTTTGAGGATCGATCTTGGTTGTGTACTAATGCAGCACGGTAAAGCTATAGCCTATGCTTCCAGGCAGCTGAAGGTCCATGAAAAGAACTATCCGACTCACGACCTTGAATTGGCGGCAGTAGTATTTGCCTTGATGATTTGGAGACACTATCTATATGGGGTCCATGTGGATGTGTTTACGGACCACAAAAGCCTACAGTACGTGTTTACCCAAAAGGATTTGAATCTATGTCAGAGGAGGTGGTTGGAGCTTTTGAAAGATTATGATATGAGTGTCCTTTATCTTCTGAGCAAGGCTAATGTGGTGGCAGACGCTCTTAGTAGGCTTTCTATGGAGAGTGTAACCTATATAGATGCGGAGATGAAAGAGTTAGTAAAGGAGGTGCATCGGAGTACATAGTTAGGAGTTCGTCTTGTTGACTCGACGGATGGTGGTGTCATTGTTCAAAATGGATCCGAATCTTCCTTGGTGACCTAAGTCAAAGCTAGATAAGATGAGGATCCTGTTTTAGTAATGTGGAAGGAAGCCGTTTATAATTAGAAGGTGGAGTTCTTCTCCCATGGGGGAGATGGGGTACTACTATATCAGAGTCATTTGTGTGTACCAGGTGTTGATGACTTGAGGGAGTGAATGTTGCATGAGGCTCATGGTTTAAGATATTTTATACATTCAGGTGCCACCAAAATGTACCGTGACCTACGAGAAGTTTATTAGTGGAATGGCATGAAGAAGGACATAGCAAAATTTGTGGCTAAGTGTCCAAATTGTCAACAGGTGAAGGTTGAGCATCAAAGACCCGGAGGTGTGCTTCAAGACATTAGCACTCCTACTTGGAAGTGGGAGGAAATCAATAAGGACTTCATTACGAGGTTGCCTGTACTCGCCGACAATATGACTCTATTTGGGTTGTTATTGACAGGTTGACTAAAGCAACTCATTTTCCACTGGTCAAAATTACCGATTCAGCAGAGGATTATGCCAAATTGTACATTTGGGAGTTAGTTCGGTTGCATGGAGTGTCGTTTTCAATTATATCAGATAGCGATACTCAATTTACCTTCCAGTTTTGAAGATCGTTTTCGAAGGGGCTTTGCACTTAAGTTAAGCTTAGTACAACTTTTCACTTGCAGACGGATGGTCAGGCAGAGCGGACCATTCAGACTCTTTAGGATATGTTAATAGCATGTGTTATTGATTTCAAGGGTAGTTGGGATGATCATTTACCTCTCATTGAATTTACATATAACAACAACTACCATTCCAACATACAGATGACTCCGTTTGAGGCCCTTTATGGGCGGAGATGTAGATCGCCTATTGGTTAGTTCGAAGTCGGTGAAGCTGCATTGATTGGACAAGATTCTGTCCATAATTCTATGGAGAAGGTTCATCTTATAAGGGAAAGGTTGAAGACAAGCCAGAGTCGTCAAAAGTCCTATGCAAATGTGAGAAGGAGAGAACTTGAGTTTGAAGTTGATGATTGGGTGTTTCTGAAGGCATCTCCCATGAAGGGATTGATGAGATTCGGAAAGAAAGGGAAACTCAGTCCCCATTATGTTGGCTCGTACCGGATTGTGAGACGGGTTGGCAAGGTAGCATATGAGTTGGAGTTTCCCTCAAAATTGGCTTTAGTGCATCCGCTGTTTTATGTGTCGCTTTTGAAGAAGTGCATGGGTGATCTAGATTTGGTTGTTTTGGTGGAGAGTGTGGGTATGAAGGATAGCCTTAGCTATGAGGATGTTCCGATGAAAATACTTGATCATCAGGTTCGGAAGCTAAGAAACAAAGAAGTAGCCTCAGCTAAAGTTTTTGTGGAGGAATCAACATGTTGAGGGAGCTACGTGGGAAACCGAAGTAGATATAATGGCTAAATACCTGTATCAATTCCCTTCCAGCTATGTTTCAGCTTGAGGTATCAGTTTCCTCCTACTACTCTATTCAGTTTCACATTCAGTGTTGCTGCCCGCAAGTGTACGGGTCGTGCAAGTAATATAGTGGCCCTTTTTAAGAGCCAAATGTCGAACCCATAGGGACTGGACCAATTCAGCTAAATATCAAGTTCAAGTGTGATATTAAATGCCACAAGTGTTGATTATAGAAGTTTTCGATAGAGTTAATTAAGTCTAGGGGCGGTCAACGAAATACTCTGAAT
>JACEIK010017069.1:0-13527 GCA_018107945.1 Datura stramonium
ATATATATATATATATCATGAGTAATGAAATATGCATATCTGAAATCATGAGGAACAATGGGAGACTTGGCTTTTTAACCGACATACAACGATAGAGCTTACCTAGTCCCAACTATCACACTCATGTGGATAGAGTCGTCCAAAGCCTTGCCAGGGCTAGGGATGATACGATGATATCAATATTAAGTTGAAGGACCATTTGAGAAAGGGAAGCTCATGAGGGAGGTCTTGAGGTAATATATATGAGTATCAATCTACATTGGCACATAGTTGTGTGGCATAGGGCGATAAACCCTTAGCCTAATCGGTGCTAGACACTACTCCCAAAACATGCATATTCTCTATATCGTTTTATAACGAAGCTGAACATCGTCTACTGATGAAGCTCAATGATCAAATACATCTCAAATATGATATCATGCATATGAGAAGCTTTAGCTCAAAGCATACCACAAGCTGAAAACATACTTGGGAGTCTTCACTCCAAAACCACGTGGTAAGCTATGCATAGGAAAACTTGAACTCAAAACATACCACAAGATAAAATTATAATTGGGAGTCTTTGCTCCAAAATAATGTGGTAAGCTTAATTCGGGAAAATCATCATTCATACTCAACTTGTGGGCATTGCCCAAAGCTTTATTAAACATATAAATACTCATTTCTTATCAAAAACATAATTGTAAACATTGGTAGCTTCAAATAATGCTTTTCATCATAATATCTCGTTATCATCATATAATCATCACAAATCTTATCTTTAATAAACATCTCATCTATGGGCTTTTAATTCATAAGACTAAAATCATGATTTTAAATTGAAAACAATATAAAATTTTCCCATGTTTCATAATTCAATAATAGAATCATAATCAAATCATACCCATGTATAGAAATAGAAGATTCATGGATTTGGGTAAAAATCCCATAGATTAGACATAGAATTTCATACTTTAGAGAGATATTGGGCATGGGTGTTAAAGAAATCACCCATTCATAACCTTACATACGTGTTGGTAGCTTATTCTAACACATCTTTAGATGTCCAATAGGAAATTTAAAAGAAATTGATGAATGCTAAGCTTGATCACCCTCTCAAGTATTCTACCTTGCGTGCATGAATGAATGAGGCCTAAAATGAACTTAACCCCTTTCAAAGGCACTATTCATAACTCAAAACGACGTACTTTAGTCCCTAGGAACTTAGGAATTACAAAAAAGTCTTTACTAAATACGCAGAAATTAACTGTCAGGTGGTCCCAACGAGGGACCGAACGACTCGTGGTCACAGGTCACAACTCATGGAGTCAGTCGTGAGGTACACAACCTAAGCTTCAACAAAAACCTTCTCTTCTTGGACTACGACTTATCGCACAATTCATGGGCACTGACCATGACTCATGGGTTCCTTCCGTCTAGTACACTTCCTCCCTTCTTCACTTTTCTTTCCTTACCTACCCCGCGACTAACCTAATGACTCGTGGGGTCTGACTACGAGTTGTTGTCAAGCCCATGGGAATCCTTTTCCTCAAACTTCCAAAACTTCCTCACTGGCCTCCCCACGAGTCACATCACGACTCCTGGGCTGCACTAACAAGTCATCCCACAACTCATTTTGTTATTAAAGCTAGTTTTTACACTTTTCTCCGTTTCAACTCCCGAGTCTGATCTTTGGGCTTCTTGTGTATAACAAATACTGATGTCCTAAAGCACACCTCTGGGTTTCTTATGCTCAACCTTCACTTCCTGACAGTTTAGGCACTTAGAGACAAATTCTGCAATGTCCTTCTTCATGTCATTCCACCAATAGACATCCCGTAAGTCACAGTACATCTTGGTGGAACCTGGAGTGATTGAATACCTAGATCCATGAGCCTCATGCAATATCTGGTTCCTCAAATCATCCATATCCGGAACACATAAGTAACCCTAGTATCGAAGCACACCATCTCCCCCTTTAGAGAAGACCTCTACCTTATGATTCTAAAAGACTTCCTTTAACTTTACAAAAATAGTATCCTCATCTTGTCTATCCTTTTTGTCAGTCACCAAGGATGATTCTGATCCATTCTGAACTATAACACTGCCATCGGTCAAATCAACCAAACGAACTCCCAACCTGGCAAGTCGATGCACATCTTTCACTAGCTCTCTTCTTCCCTCATCCACATGGGACACATTCTCAATAGAGAGTCTACTAAGTGCGTCTGCTACCACATTAGCCTTGCTCGAATGTTAAATGACACTCATATCATAATCTTTGAGTAGCTCAAACAACCTCCTTTGAAGAAGATTGAGATCCTTTTGGGTAAACATATATTGCAGACTCTTATGGTCCGTAAACACATCTACATGGACCCTGTACAATTAATACCTCCATATCTTCAAGGCGAATACTACCGCTGCCAATTCAAGATCATAGGTCGGGTAAGTCTTTTCATTCACATTCAGTTGTCTAGAAGCGTAAGCTATAACTTTTCTGTGTGCATCAATACATACCCATGTCCTATCCTTGAAGCATCACAATACACAACAAACCCATTGGTACCCTTGGGTAGGGTCAACAGTGGTGCTGAGGTAAGTCGAGTCTTCAACTCCTGAAAGTTCCTCTCACAAGCCTCTGACCATTGAAATTTCACTTTATTTTAGGTCAATTTAGTCAATGGTGCTGCAATGGATGAAAAACCCTCAGCAAATCTTTAATAGTAGCAAACTAAGCCCAAAAAGCTCCGAATATCTGAAGGATTCACGGGTCTAGGCCAATTCTTCACCACTTCTATTTTCTGAGAGTCCACCCTTATGCCCTCACTTGATACCACATGGCCCAAAAATGCCACGGACTTCAACCAAAAGTCGCATTTGCTGAATTTGGAATGTAATTGGCAGTCCTTGAGAGTCTGTAGAACCACTCTAAGATGAACGACATGCTCCTTCTTGCTCCGAGAGTATATCCAGATATAATTAATAAACACGATCACGAACATATCCAAGTATGGCTTGAGCCCCCTGGTAATCAAATCCATAAACGCTTTAGGAGTATTAGTTAGTAAAAAAGACATAACTGCAAACTAAATGACCATTCCGCATCCTGAAGGCTATCTTCCGGATGTCGCTCTCTCGAACTCTGAGCTGATGGTACCCGGATCTGAAATCTATCTTCGAAAAGCACTTGGCACCCTAGGATTGTCAAAAAAATCATCAATCCTGGGTATAGGATACATGTTCGTGACGATGACCTTGTACAATTGTCGATAATCAATATACATACGAAGAGAATCGTCTTTCTTTCGGACAAAGAGAAATGGTACACCCATGGGGACTTGCTCAGTCTAATGAAACACTCATCCAAAAGATCCTTCAAATTTTCCTTCAACTCTTTAGCTCGGTAGGAGCCATTCTGTATGAAGGAATAGTTATAGGTGCGTATTGGGAAGAAAATCAATACCAAAATCAATTTCCCACTCGGGAGGGATTTTTGGTAGATCATTTGGGAAAACTTATGGATACTCACATACTACTGGGACTTACTGGATTGTCGGGTTCTCACATGTAGCATCCTAAACCCTAACAAGATGGTACAAACAACCTTTAGAAATCATCTTTCTGGCTTTAAGGTAGGAAATGAAATGCCGTACAGGCACAACTGAACTACCCTTCCAATCTATAACTAGCTCACCTAGAAATATGAATTTTACTGCCCGGGTTGTACAATTAACTGACTCATAACATGCAATAAGACAATCTGTGTCGAGGATAACATCAAAATCAGTCATGGATTACTCTACTAAATATGTTGAGGTGACTTTCTGAAGGACTGTGACCGGGAAACCTCTATACACCCGTCTAGCTACGACTGAATCACCCACTGGAGTAGAGACTAAGAAGGGTTATGACAAGATTTCGGGACCGACTCTGAAACTATTTTCCACGTAAGGTGTCATAAAAGACAAGGCAACCCCTGTATCTAACAAAGCATATACATCAAGATGGAAAACTCTTAACATGCAAGTAACTACATCCGGGGAGACCTCCTGCTCCTGGCAGGATTCTAAGGCATAGAATATCCTTTGGCACTGACCTCCGCCTGTGCTAGTAGATGCCCCCCGTTGTGCTGAGCGTATGGGTGGAGCTGCTGAACTGGAAGCTGGGACTCGACCCCTATCATGGCCCTGTCTCGCTGCTGGGAAATCTCTGAGTATGTGTCCAGGCTTTCCACACCCGAAGAAAGCACCTGTACTTGCCAAGAACTGACCCGTGTGCCCCTGGCCACATATTCCACAAATTGGAATGCTAGCATTTGCGGGTCTGTTGCTTTTGCCCCTAGAGCCTGATGCTCACCCACTCTGATCGTGCCTAGGTCTTGATGGCATGCTAACCGATAAAGATGTTGGGGATGAAGATTTCTGGTGGGTCTACTATCGGTGCCCACTACCTAACCTCGGCTAAGAAAATCCGCAGCTATCAGTCCTGGCCCTCTTGGCCTCTCTCTCCCTCTTATGCGCTGCTTCATTCTTCTTGGCGTATAAGACTATCCGAGGGAAATCCAAATCATGATGGAGCATAGAAGTCCTGCAATACTTGTCCAAATAGCCCGCCACCCTATAAACAAACCCACTCACACACACCCTCTGATCAACCACTAACTCTGGGGCATACTTTGAAAAACGAGCGAACTTTAGAGCATATTCATGCACGGTCATCTTTCCATGCTTGAGATTTATGAACTCAGATTCCTTAAACTCTCTCATTTCACAAGGTAAAAATCGATCTAGAAACGCAACATGGAACTCCTCCCAACTAATAAGGCCTGCTCCGGCTACCCTACTATCTCTCCACTGTCTGAACCATATGTGTGCGACCCCTTTCAACTGATATGAGGCCAAGTCAGCACACTCATCTCCATTCACCCCCATGACCTGAGTAATCTTCACAATCTCATCGATAAACTCATGTGGATCCTCATCCACCTTTGACAAAGGAATTATGGCAGGTTCATCCTTAAGAAATATTAGATTCGAGCTGCTGCCACATTTCCATTTTTCGGAATATGCGCTAGTTCCTACTGGTTGACCTAAGCAGTTAAGGCCTGCACTAGCATCTGAATAGCTGCCCGGAATTCAGCATGGGCAACTGGCTCTGATGCTTGGTGCTCTTGCCCTTGTGGGGCTTTTTGGTGCCCGTCTCCATTGCCATCCTTGAGGCCATTTCCATTTCTATTCCTCCTACCATTAACTCTTCGAACAACCATGATTCTTTAATCGCGAATAGCACGAGTTAGAAGGATAGGGAAGCATTTCATCTCACAACATAGATCATGAAAGAAGGGAACATTTCCTAAATGGTTCGTAGCCTTTTCGTCATAAGTGCGGTGCGCTTCACACCCATGAAAAAGACTCTACTCAACGCGGCTTTTGGACACCCTAGGACACCCTAGGACACTTAAACCTATTTCTCTGATACCTAGTTTGTCACGCCCGAACATAGGCCCGGATCGAGACACAGGACAAGCAACCCCGTGGAACTCCAAGTCTATCCATGGCATGAACATACATCTAACTCAATAAATAAAAACAGAAGGTTTAGCAGGATAAATATAGCGGAAATATGAAACAAGCACAACATCTTAAATACACATGAATTTGAAGCTGATTATATCCTTTTGTCTGAAAAGCCTCTATGTTTGATGAGTTGATGGGACATGACCCTAACTAACTCACTAAAACTGAAAATTGGAAGTACATAAAGAAAATTGAGTAAGCATTATCCTCGGAAGATGAGGACTCACCAACAGATGTGGGATGCTAACTCTGATAAGCTGGCTAAGGACGGGGCTGAGTTTGAATGTCGGGGCCTGTATCATAAAAGGATATAACATAGAGTATGCGGTCAGTACGTGAAATGTATCGAGTATGCAAGGTAAGTAAAATCGCTTAAATAAGTGAAATCATTTAAAACATGCATAATATAAAAAGAAAATATGCATAATATAAAACACGAACAATATAAGAATCTGAGAGTAAGGCTTGCATGCTATATTCTGGAAAACATAATCTCAACATAACATAACATCATAACTGAATCGATTGACCCAAAGATCAAATTTGATAATGTTAAGTAGAAATGAACATTCAGTCAAACCTGCTTTAGAACACATGTAGATATATATATATATGGTCCAAACTATCACACTCAAGTGGGTAGAGCAATCCAAAGCCTTTCTAGGGCTAAGGACGATACCATGATATCGATATCAAGCTCGTTGCCCAATCGGGGTAGGGGATAGGTCACGTAGGAGGTCCCAATATATTCTGATCATACCTACATTAGCGCGTAGTTTTGAGGCATAGGGTTTAACTGGTGGAATATGTGGCACATCATTCCGAGCCACCGTCCCATTGACATTTTGTTGAATATGCGCAACAGCCTACTGGTTAACCTAAGAAGTCAAGGCCGTCGCAAGCATCTGGATATCTGCCCGAAACTCAGCGTGGGAATCTAGCTTTGGTGCCTGGGGCTTGCTGATGCCCGTGTCCATTGCCATCCTCGCGGCCTTTGCCATTTCCATTTCTCCTACCATTTGTTCTTCGAGGAGCCATGATTCTACAATCACGAATAGCACGAATTAGAAGGATAGAAAGACTTCTCATCGCACGACATAGAGCATGAAAGAAGTGAACATTTCCTGAACTCCTCATAACCTCTTCATCATAAGTGTGGTGCGCTTCACACCCATGAAAAAGACTCTACTTAATGTGGGTTTCAGACACCCTAGGACACTTCAAACCTATTGCTCTGATACCAAGTGTTTCACAATCCGAACATAAATCCGGATTGTAACACGGGACAAGGAGCCCAGAGACACTCCAAGTCGACCCATGGCATAAACATTCATCTAACTTCATTTCACTTTAAGCAGAAAACTAGACATACAATATACCAAAAACATAAACGTAACATAGCATAGCATGATAAGTGGAAAAGTACTTGAAAAACATATCAGCTAAGTACTACTAATTGTCTAAAAGCCTCTATTATATCAGATGGGTTGATGGGACAATATCCCCAACTAACCTGACAAAAACTAAAAAAAAAAACATCAATGTATGGACATATGGCCATCGGAACATGAGGACTCACCAAAAGGCTGATAGCTAACTCTGAGATGGGCTAATGATGGAGATGAGCCTGAGAGCCGGTCCTATTTCATGAAATGATACATCATAGAAAGTATATGGTCAGTACGTGGAATGTATCGAGTATTCGAGGTAGGTAAAGCGGACATTTAATATATATAAAACTCATAAATGATCATAAGAGTTGGACAATAGTGTCATAACATAAATATCATAACATAACATAAGGCTCAAGGTTTTCAAAACATTTGTAATACAATCGTAATAGTAATCGTAAGAGAAGAACTTTATTTAACATGAATTGAGCCGATATACATAATTATAGACATACATAAATCATGAGGAACAGTGGGAGATTCTCTTAACCGACATACCCCGTATGAGCACACATGGAGCCCGACTTGTAACCCTAGTTGGGAGGGTGTCCATACCTTGCTAAGGGTAGAACCATGAAATGCATGATCACACATGAGAAGATCCATTTGGGCCAGGGGATAGTCACAAGGGAGGTCTCAACATATCCTACGGTGAGACGTAGTTATCAGATTCTGGGAAGAACCTTGGCCCCGAACCTACTCAGTGTTAAATATTACTCCCAAAACATATATAGTACTCATTGTATAATATGCATGAGTTTCATGGATTAGTAAAATCGTAATAGTCATAAACATAATTGTAAATGCGTGAACTATCCATGAAATAAGGCCCGTGAGTTAGTCATAATCATAAATAGTAAATCATGAGGTTCATGCATACTTGTAGATGATACATATACTTTGCAAATCATCAAATTGTGGGTATTTGAATAAATCCATATTTCAAATCATAAATCATGATGGGTTTGTAAATATCAACAATTGTAGTAAAGATCATAACTTGACTCATCATGAATCATACATAATTACGCTAAATTTAGTAGAAATCGAAATTAATAATTTTATAATCAAAATACTTGTAGAATCTGATCAAAATTCGTGAAACATGATGTAAATCTCGAAATATAACAACCCATTAGTAAATCATTAGAATTCCACAAAAATTCAAGTTAAAACCCCATAAGATTTTTGATCAAATTTCATGAGTTAGAAGAAATAGGGCATGGGTGTGAGCAAAAACACCCATTCAAAACACTACACACCTGGGTAAGATAAAATTTCAAGACTCTTTGAAAGCCTAAGGGAAAATTAATGAAGAAGAGCTTGAGAACCAGTTTGATCACTATTAAATCTTCCTAACTTTGCATGCATAAGAATGATTAGGTTAGGAGGGCTTAACCTATCTTAACATACTTAGAAAATAACATAAAATGATGTAGTTTAGGGCCTTAGAGCATAGGAATGACAAAAATACCTTTAATAAAATACCCTGAAAAATCTACATTGGACGCTCCAACGGACGTACAATGACTTGTTGGAGGATACAACGACTCGTGGTAAGATCCTTCACCTACACTGCCAAGACCCTAATGTCAGATTCAACCCACGACTCTATAGGATTTGTCTTCCTTTCATCTAACGGGTCATTGGTTTGATCGTAGTTTGCCTCCTACAGATCCTAAACTTCTCCTCACAACGAGTCTCACCATGACTCATTTCCTTCAACGGGTCGTGGTTTCCTTCTGTAAGGTCCACTAGAAATTTTGACAACCCTTACAACGAATTGTGACCACGACTCATTATATTTCACGATGGGTCATGGGATGACCCGTTAAATCCCCTAATGCCAAAGTCCAGTACCCACCACGGTTACAAACAATGATTAGTTGTTCCTAGAAACAAGTCGTTACGTCACCCGTTATTTACACTACAACCAAAATTTCACTTCCTATGACTGGATCCAATAGGTCTTTTATTGGACCAATGATCCTTTGGGTCATCCATCCTGCAACAGTTTCCCAGTTTTGAGTCAACTTCCATTTTTTATCCTGGGTCTAATCTTAGGAACTTTCGAGGTATTACATATTAAGATGTCATCAATAAACACAATCACAAACATATCCATGTACGGCTTGAACACCCTGTTCATAAACTCCATATAAGCTATAGGAGCATTCGTTAGTCCAAAATACATAACTACAAACTCATCATGACCATACAACGTCTTGAAGGCTGTCTTTGGGATATCGCTTCCCCGAACATTGAGCTGATGGTACCCGGATCTTTGATCTATCTTCGAAAAACACTTGGCACTCTGAAGTTTGTCAAATAAATCATCGTTCTGGGTAGAGGAGATCTATTCTTTATGGTAACTTTGTTAAATTTTCGATAATCAATGCATATGCAATGGGAACAATCTTTCTTTGGGACAAAGAGAACTGGTGCACCCCATGAGGACTTGCTCAGTCTAATGAAACCCTTATCTAATAGGTCCTTCAACTGTTCTTTCAACTCCTTTAACTTGTCTAGAGCCATTCTGTAGGGAGGAATAGATATAGGCTGCATGTCGGGAAGAAGGTCAAGACAAAAATCTATCTCACGCTCAGGAGGGATTCCAGGTAAATCATCTAGGAAGACTCTCGAATATTCATGTACTACTGGAACTAACTGGATAGTCGGGGTTTCGGACTCCACATCCTTAACCCTAACTAGATAGTACACACAACATTTGGAGATCATCTTTCTGGCCTAAAGGTAGTAAATGAAACGACCTACAGGCACAACTAAACTACCCTTCCAATCTAAGACTGGCTCTCCCAAAAATCTGAACTCTACTATCTGGGTTCTACAATTAACTGAGGCATAACATGAAAATAGCCAATCCATACCGAGGATAACATCAAAATCTGTCATGGCTAACTCTATCAAATCTGCTAAAGTTACTTTTTGAAGAACTGAGACTTGGCAATCTCTATACAGCTGTCTAGCTATCATTGAATAAACTTCTAGAGTAGAGACTGAGAAAGTCTCTGACAAGACTTCGTGACTGACTCCAAAGCTACTGGCCACGTAAGTTGTTAGAAAACACAAGGTAGCCCCCAGATCTAACAAACATATACATCATGATGGAAATATCATAACATACCAGTGACTACATATTGGGAGACCTCCTGCTCCTGGCGGGATTCTAAGACATAGAACCTTTTTTGGCGTTGACCACCACCTGAGCTAGTAGATGCCCCCTGATGTGCTGAGGGTGCAAGTGGGGCTGCTAAACTTGAAGCTAGGCCTCGGCCCCCATCATGATCCTGTCTCGCTGCTAGGAAATCTCGTAGCATGTTTCCACTTTTCCCACACTCGATGAAAGCACTTGAACTTGCCAAGCATTAGCCCGTGTGCCCCCGATCACATCTGCGGCAAGCTAGGATACTAGAATCTGTTTCTCTGACCCCTCTATCCTGATCCTCGCCCCCTCTAATCGTTCCTAGGGCTAGATGGCACACACAATGCTAAAGATGCTAAGGCTAAAGATCTTTGGTGGGTCTGCTGTCGGTGCCCGCTACCTGACCTCGACTGGGAGAATCTATGACTATCAATTCTGGCCCTCTTGGCCTCTCTCTCCCTCATATGTGCCGCCTCCATCTACTGAGCGTACAAGACTATCTGAGGGAAATCCATATCCTGGTGGAGAATAGCGGTCCTACAATCCTTGTCCAAATAGCCCACCATACCATGAAAAAATCTGCTCACCTGCGCCCTCTGATCAGTCACTAACTCTGGGGCGTACATTGATAGGCAAGTGAACTCTAGGGAATACTCCTGCACCGTCATTCTCCCTTGCTTAAGATTCAAAAACTCAGCTTTCTTCAACTCCCTCATCTCTCAAGGGAAGAACCAATCTAAGAACGCAACATGGAACTCCTCCAAAGTGATAGGACCTGCTCCGGCAGCCCTACTATCTTTCCATTATCAAAGCCAGATGTGTGAGACCCCATTCACCTCCATGACTTGGGTGATCTTCACAATCTCATCAATGAATTCATGCGGGTCCTCATCTAATTTTTGACCCGAGGAACTCTGGCGGGTTCAATCTCAAGAAATCCCTGACTCGAGCCGCCACCGCATTACCATTTTGTGAAAAATACGCAATAGCATGCTGATTGACTTGAGCGGTCAAGTCCTGCGCGAGCATCTAAATAGCTTCCCAAATCTAAGCATGGGCAACTAGCTCCGGTGCATGGTTCTCCTGGACTGGTGGGGCCTATTGGTGCCCGTTTCTGTTGCCATCCTCTTGGTCATCTCCATTCCCATTCCTCCTACCATTAACTATTCGAGGAGCCATGATTCTGCAATCGCGATAGCATGAATTAGAAGGATAGGGAGACTTTTCATGGCATGACATAGATCATGAAAGAAGGGAACATTTCCTAATCGTCTATTAGCCTCCTCACCATAAGTGTGGCGCACTTCACACCTATTAAAAAGACTCTACTTAACGCGTCTTTCAGACACACTAGGATACGTCAAACCTATGGCTCTGATACCAAGTTTTTCATGACCCAAACGGATGCCCGGATCGAGACACGGAACAAGGAGCCTCAAGAGACTCCAAGTTGACCCATGGAATGAACATACATATAACTCACTTACTAAATCTAAAGAATCAACATAATAATCTTAGTGGAAGTCTAAAATAACAAAACATCATAATACACAATCTGAAGCTGAATACATGCTTCTACTTAAAAGCCTCTAAATGATGATTTAATGGGAAAAGACCCCAACTAAATCAAAATAGCTAAAAAATTGAAAATACATGGAGAATTATGAATAAGCATGGTCCTCGGGAAATGAGGACTCACCAACAAGTGTAAGACGCCAACTCTGAAGACTGGCTATGAACGAGGCTGATTCTGAGTGTCGAGTCCTGTATCATAAAATGATATTGCATACAGTATTAGGTTTGTACGTGGAGTGTACCGAGTATGCAAGGTAATTAAAATCGCTTAAAATAAGTAAAATCATTTTAAGAATGCATAATGTAAACATAAACAATAAGAATCTAAGAGTAAGGCTTGCATGCATTCTTTCTGAAATCATGATCTCATCATAACATAAGATAACATCATAACTGAATCGATTGATTCAAACCTGAATTTTGATAGTCATGAGTAAAAATTAACATTGGGTCAAACCTGCTTTAGAACATATATAGATATATAATTCTCAAGAATGATGAACATGAATAACTGAAATCATGAGAAACAATGGGAGATTCATCTTTTAACCAACTTAACACAATATATCTTACCTGGTCCCAACTATCACACTCAAGTGGGTAGAGACATCCAAAGCCTTTCCAGTGCTAGGGATGATACCATGATATCGATATCAAGCTTGTGGCCCAATAGGGTTGGAGATACTTCAAAAGGGAGGTATTTAAGTAATAAATATGTAATTATAAACCTACATTGGCGCGTAGTTCTGAGGCATAGGGTGATCGACCCTTAGCCTACTCGGTGCTAGACACTACTCCCAAAACATGCATATGCTCTCCGTCGTTTTCAATGAAGCTCAACATCATGTATTAATGAAGCTTAATAATCAAATATATCTCAGATTTGAAATGATGTACATGAGAAGCTTTCTCTCAAAACATACCACAAGCTGAAAGATAATTGGGATTCTTCTCTCCAAAACCATGTAGTAAGCTTAATTGGGGAAAATCATAAATCATACTTGAACATGTGGCATTGCCAATACCTTAACATGCTTGAAAATACTAAATTCATATTGAAAACATGATTATAAAAACGGTTATCTTGAAAATAGGCTTTTCATCATAATATCTTATCATAATCATACATTAATCACAAATCTCATCTTTTATGACCTTCTCATCTATGGGATTTTTAATTCATAAAACTTAAAACATGATTTTAATTGAAAACAATATAAAACTTGCCCATGATTCATAACACAATAGTAGAAACATATTTAAATCATGCCCATATAGAGAATTAGGAATTTCATGTATTGGGTTAAAACCCCATAAATTAAACATAGGAAATTCATGATTTAGAGAGGGATTGGGCATGGGCGTGAAAGGATTCACCCATTCATAACCTTGCATACCTGATTAAAGCTAATTCTTACACTTCTTTGATTTTCCAAGAGGAATTGAAGAGAATTGGAAGAAGAACACGCTTGATCATCCCCTCTAACCTTCTATCTTTGCATGCATGAATGAAAATGGCCTAAAATGAATTTAGTCCTCTTAAAAGACATCATTCATAACTTAAAACGATATAGTTTAGGCCTTAGGATGTTAAGAATTACAGAAAAACCCTTACTAAATTTATAGAAAATAACTGTCAGTCAGTCCCCATGAGGGACATGACGACTCGTGACCTCTAGCTACGCTCGTGGAATCGTACATTATGTACACTACTTACAAAGTCATCTAGGATCGTCATGGGTGAATCAATGATTCTTTACTGGTGAGCACAAGTCGTGGT
>JACEIK010017071.1:0-13522 GCA_018107945.1 Datura stramonium
CCATCGCGGAGGGGCTCTGCCCCGGCTCCTTCCGCGATGGTTCGACAGGTTTCTAGTCCGGTCTTTTCCCGGGCCTTTTTCTAGCATGTATGGCTTTCAATAACTCTTAACCAACATGCAAATAGGCCATCTATGTGTCGGGAATTTTACGGGGTGTAACAGTAATCATCCACACCCATGACCAATCCCTCTTCAATTCATGATATTCTAGTTGATAAATCTATGGGGTTGTAACCCAACATATCAATTGTTTAAGTATCAATCATGGGTATGATCTAAGCATGTTTCTAGTGTTGAATTATGATTAATGGGCATATTTTACAATGTTTTCAATTATAAATTATGTATTTAAGTTTTACAAATTTTAATGCCCATCTATGGAAGTTCATGAAAGTTGAGATCTATGATAAATGAATTCAAGCATGATGAGATGTATATGATGAAAGTATGATTTCCAATTACCCATGTCCATGTTCATGTTTTTGAATGGTCAAGTCTATGTCAAGCATGTTTATGTATTGGGCAAGCCCATATGATCAAGTATGTTTCGTGATTTATCTAAATTTCATCTTATTAGCTTACCACATGGATTTTGGAGTCTAGACTCCTAGTATTTTCAGATTGTGGTACGGTTTGAGCCCAAGCCTCCTCATGTTACGATTTCAGATTTATGCATGTATGTTATGAGTCAGTTTCGTCACTAGATGATGGTTCATCTTTGTTGAAAAATGATTGATAGCATATGCATGTTTTTGGGAGTCAGTGTCTAGCACAGAGTAGGCTAAGGGTCAGTCAACCCTATGCCTCAGAACTACGTGCCAACGTAGGTATGTTAAGATTATTCGGAACCTCCCTTGTGAGCTTTTCCTGCCCCAAGGGTCCTTCAGCTTGATATCAATATCACGGTAGCATCCTTAGCCCTGGCAAGTCTTTGGATGGCTCTTCCCACTTGAGTTTGATAGTTTGGACCATGTAAGCTCTATCGTGGTAATGTCTATTAATAAGGTGAGTCTCCCATTGTTCCTCATGATTTCAGTTATGCATGTTCGTCAGTCATGATATTTGTTTTCAGCAGGTTTGACCCAATGTTCAGTTTTACTTATGATTATCAGTTTTTCAGCTTTGAGTCATTACATTCAGTTATGATATTCAGTTATGTTCTGATCATGATTTCAGAAAATAGCATGCAAGCCCTACTCTTAGAATCTTATCTTGATTATGTTTTATGATATGCATGATTTATGATTTTATTTGGTTAGCAGTTTTACTTACCTTACATACTTGGTACATTCCACATACTGACCGCATACTTTATGTTGTACCGTTTCATGATACAGGCTCGGATATTCAGGCTTAGTCCCTCCAGTAGCCAGACTCTCAATATTAGCATCTTCCAGTCTCAGATGGTGAGTCCTAATTTTCTAAGGGCCCTTTATCAGTTGTATTGATTATTTTCAATCTCAGAATGTAATGAGTTAGTTGGGGTCTGTTCCCATCAACTCGTCAGTAGTAGAGGCTTTTCAGACATATTATGTATTTTAGTTTCGGGCTTGTGTTATGTAAAAAGAGGTTATGATACTTTCAGACATCCGTTATATTATATATGTTAGACTTCTTCTTGATTATGTTGAATTTATATGTCATGTTCATGCCACGGGTCGACTTGGAGCCTCTTGGGAATTTTTGTCCCGTGTCTCGATCCGGGCCTATGTTTGGGTCATGACTAACTTAGTATCAGAGTATTAGGTTTTGAAGTGTTCTAGGGTGTCTAAAAGCCGCTCTAAGTAGGGTCTTTTTCATGGGTGTGCAGCGCGCCACACTTATGACGAAGAGGCTACGAAATATTTTAGGAAATGTTCCCTTCATTCATGATCCATATCGTGTGATGAAATATTTCTCTATCCTTCTAACTCGTACTATATGAATTTGCAAAATCATGCCTCCTCCCCGCGTTAGTGGAAGAAGAAATGGAAATGGAAATGGCCATGAGAATGGCAATGGGGATGGGCACCAACAGGCCCCACCAGCCTATGAGCATTATGTATCCGAGAAGGTTCTAAACACTGAGTTCAGGGCATCCATTCAGATGCTAGATAAGGCTTTGACTTCCCAGGCCAACCAACAGGCAGTATTACATGTCCCTCAGAATGGGAATGCAGCGCGACAAGAGTTAGAGATTTTCTAAGGATGAACCCTTCGGAGTTTCTTGGATCAAAGGTGGACGAGGATCCACATGATTTTATTGATGAAGTTCTAAAGATCACCCACATCATGGGGGTGACTTGAGAGGAGTGCGTTGTTCTAGCCCTGTATCAATTAAAAGGGGTTGCGTACATTTGGTTTAAGCAATGGAAGGATAGTAGGGCAGTTGAAGCAGGTCCTATTGGTTGGGATGAGTTCCAAGCTACATTTCTGGATTAGTTCTTCCCTCATGAGATGAGGGAGATTAAAGAAGCCGAGTTTGTGAACCTGAAGCAAGGAAAGATGACAGTTCAGGAGTATGCTTTGGAGTTCACTCACCTGTCCAAGTATGCACCTGAGACAGTGACATATTAGTGAGCTCGAGTGAGTCAGTTTGTGTATGGTATAGCAGACTACTTAGTCAAAGATTGCCGGACCGTGATGCTTCATCAGGATATTGACTTTCCCCGAAATAGTTCTGTACGCCCAATAGATGGAAGTGGTACAGGTGAGTGAGTGGGATAGAGAGGCCAAGAGGGCCAGGACTGATAGCTTCAGATTATCCCAACAGAGACCTAGTGGGCACCGCCAACAGTCCCACCAGAGATCTTCAGCCGCGGCACTGTCGACTATGAGTGTGCCTTCCACATCTAGACGTGACTAGAGGGGATGAGCATCAGGATCTAATTGTTTGTAGTAGGCCCGCGGAGTCCAGCATTTCAAAGTGTAGCGGGTGTGGCTAGAGACACATGGGTCAGTGCTTAGCAGGTTCAAGAGCGTGTTTCGGGTGTGGGTAGCCCAGAAATATACTAAGATATTTCCCAACAGCTATACAGGGTCATGATAGGGGCCGAGGCCCAGCCTCCAGTTCAGCAGCTCCACCAACATGCCCAGCTAAGCAGGGGCCATCTTCTAGTGCGGGTGGTGGTCTGCGCCAAAACAGATTCTACGCCCTAGCATCTTGTCAGGAGCAGGAGGTCTCCCAAAATGTAGTCACTGGTATGTTACAAGTATTCTACCTTAATGTATATGCATTGTTATACCGATGGTTTACTTTATCTTTTGTGACGCCCTATGTTGCTAGTAGTCTCAGAGTCTATCCTAAAATCCTATCAGAACCCTTCTCAGTCTCTACTCTAGTCGGTGATTCAATTATAACTCGATGGATATATAGAAATTCCTCTATCACAGTCCTTCAAAATGCCACCTCAACAGATTTAGTAGGTTTATCCATGACCGATTTTGATGTTATCTTCGGCATGGATTGGCTAGATACATGTTATGCCTCAGTAAATTGTAGAACCCGTGCAATAGAGTTCAGATTTCTGGGTGAACCAGTCCTAGAGTGGAAGGGTAATTCTGTTGTGCCTGTAGATCACTTCATTTTCTACATTAAGGCCAGAAAGATGATTTCTAAGGGTCACGTGTACCATCTACTTAGGGTTAAAGATGTTACATCCGTAACCCTGACTATCCAGTTAGTTCCGGTAGTATGCGAAAATCCAGAAGTGTTCCCTGATGATTTATCAGGAATTCCTCCCGAGCGGGGCATTGATTTTGGTATTGACCTCCTTCTCGATACGCAACCTATATCTATTCGTCCTTATAGAATGGATCCATCTGAGCTAAAGGAGTTGAAAGAACAGTTGAAGGATCTTCTAGACAAGGGTTTCATCAGACCTAAAAAATCCCCATGGGGTGCACCAGTTCTCTTTGTCAACAAGAAAGATGGTTCCCTTTGAATATGCATTGATTATCAGTAATTAAACAAGGTCACCATCAAGAACAGGTACTCTCCTCAGGGTCGATGATTTGTTTGAGCATCTTCAGGGATCTAAGTTCTTTTCAAAGATAGACCTCAGGTCCATATACCATCAACTCAGGGTTCGGGAGACTGACATTTCGAAGACAGCCTTCAGGACTCAATATGCTTACTATGAGTTTGTAATTATTTCTTTTGGACTAACGAATGCTCCAAAAACTTTTATAGATTTGATGAATAGGGTGTTTAAGCCATGCTTGGATATGTTTGTGATCATATTCATAGATGACATCCTTATATGCTCTCAGAGAGAAGAGGAGCATGCCACTCATTTGAGGGTGATGCTCAAGAGTCTTAAGGATCGTTAGTTGTATGCTAAATTCAGGAAATGCAAGTTTTTGTTGAACTCAGTGGAATTTTTGGGTCATGTGTAGGGCATACAGGTGGACTCTAAAAAGATAGAAGCGATGAAGAATTAGCCAAGACCAGTGAATCCTTCGGACATCAGGATTTTCTTGGATTTAGTTGGTTATTATCGGAGATTTATTGAGGGGTTTTCATTCATTGAAGCCCTGTTAACTAAACTAACCCATAAGAAAGTGAAGTTTCAATGGTGAAAGGACTGTGAGAAGAGATTCCAAGAGTTGAAGACTCCACTCACCTCGGCACCTGTGTTGAACCTACCTGAGGGTACCGATAGGTTTGTGGTATATTGTGATGCTTCAAGGATCATCCTTGGTTGTGTATTAATGCAGCACGGTAAAGTTATAGCCTATACTTCCAGGCAGTTGAAGGTCCACATAAAGAACTATCCAACTCATGACCTCTAGATGGCGGCGGTAGTATTTTCCTTGAAGATTTGGAGACACTATATGTATGGGGTCCACAAAAGCCTACAATATATGTTCACCCAGAAGGATCTAAATCAACTTTCGAGGAGGTGGTTAGAGCTTCTTAAAGATTATGACATGAGTGTCTTCTATCATTCGGGAAAGGCCAATGTGGTGGAAAATGCTCTTAGCAGGCTTTCTATGTAGAGTGTGTCCTAGGTATATGAGGAGAGGAAAGAGTTGGTGAAATATGTGCATCGGCTTACATAATTGGGACTTTTACGTATTGACTCGACAGATGGTCATTTCATTATTCAGAATGGATCAGAATCATCCTTATTGGCCAAAGTTAAAGCTAGGCAAGACGAGGATCATATTTTGGTGAAGTTGAAGGAACCCGTTCAGAATCAGAATGTAGAAGTCTTATCCAAAGGGGGAGATGGTGTGCTTCGATATTAGGGTCTCTTGTGTGTTTTGGGTATTGATGATTTGAGAGATCGGATGTTGCACCAGGCTCATGGTTCCCTATACTCTATACATCCAGGTGCCACCAATATGTATCGTGACCTACAGGAAGTCTATTGGTGGAGTTTGATTAAGAAGGACATAGAAAAATTTGTCGCTAATTGTCCGAATTGTCAACAGGTTAAAGTGGAACATCAAAGACCTGGAGGTGTGCTTCAAGACATTAATATCCTTACTTGGAAAATGTAGGATATCAATATGGACTTCATTACAGGGTTGCCTCTCACTCGTCGACAGTATGACTTTATTTGGGTGGTTGTATACAAGTTGACTAAGGTAGCTCATTTCCTACCAATCAAAACTACTGATTCAATGGAGGATTATGCCAAGTTGTACATTCGAGATTTAGTTCGATTGCATGGAGTTCCATTGTCCATAATATCAGATAAAGGTACTCAGTTTACCTTCTAGTTTTGGAGATCATTTCAGAAGGAACTCGGTACTCAAGTCAAGCTTGGCACAACATTTCACCCGAAAACAGATGGTCAGGAAGAGTGGACCATTCAGACTCTGGAGGATATTTTGATAGCGTGTGTGATTGATTTCAAGGGTAGTTGGGATGATCATTTTCCTCTCATCAAGTTTTCATAAAACAACAGTTATTGTTCCAGCATTCAGATGACTCCATTTGAGGTTCTCTATGGATGAAGATGTTGATCGCCTATTGGGTAGTTCGATGTCGGTGAAGCTGCATTGATAGGAGCAAATTCAATCCATGAGGCCATGTTGAAAGTTCAGCTTATAAGGGACAGGTTAAAAACAGCTCAGAGTCACCAAAAGTCCTATGCGGATGTGAGAAGGAGGGAGCTTGAGTTTGAAGTTGATGATTGGGTGTTTTTAAAGGTGTCTCCCATGAAGGGAGTATGAGGATCGAAAAGAAAGGGAAACTCAGTCCCCGTTATGTTGGTCAGTACCAAATTGTGAGACAGGTTGGCAAGGTAGCTTATGAGTTGGAGTTGCCCTTAGAATTAACTTCAGTTCATCCAGTTTTCCAAGTCACTTTTAAAGAAGTGCTTGAGTGATTCGTCTTTGGTTGTCCCGGTAGATAGTGTAGGTGTGAAGGATAGTCTTAGCTATGAGGAGGTTCTGGTGGAAATAATTGATCATCAGGTTCGGAAGAAAAGAAACAAACAAGTAGCCTTAGTCAAGGATTTGTGGAGGAACCATCATCTTGAGGGAGCTGGGAAGCTGAAGCAGATATGATGGCGAAATACCAACATCTATTCCATTTCGGCTCAGTATCAGCTTAAAGTATTATTTTCCTCCTTAGTACTCTATTCAATTTCATATTCAGATCATGTGCCCCAGTTTTTTTCATGTCAATGTATATATGTATGATTCATGAATTCAGTTCAGTCATGTAGTTCAGCTCGGAGTTGGCCACTCCATCAGTTTTCAACTTAAATGTTCAGTATTTGAGTATGGAAGTTGCATTTCTCAGTTTTTATTATGATTTCCCACATTCGAAGACGAATGTTCCCAAGGGGAGATATTGTAATACCCCGAAAGACCTAAGATCAGACCCAAGGGTTGAAAAGGAGAAAACAGGACTTTCTGCACCAGATCATAGGACGAGTCGTCTAGTGACCCGTGAGTGCACCACGAGTTATTAAGTAACTCGTGCAGAAAAGGGCAGACTTGGTTAGATTTTTAGGATTTGGGGCTGATCATGGTTGATACCACGAATCATGGTCACCACCACGAGTCATTAGGTGGTCCGTGGTCAAGAGTGGACTGAAGGATAAAGAGGTTGGATAGTGGATCTGACGACCAATCACCACGAGTCATCGGGCACACCACGAGTTGTGGTGTCCCTCATGGTGAACAGTGTTGATGAATTTCCAATGCAGGCAATGAGGCAGACCATGATCTTGCGCATAATTACACGTCATGTTCAATTTGATAACTTAGTTTTAGCCTTGATTGTAAATTTAATTAGTTGCATTCTCATTTCATTTAGAACATTTTTATGCATGAACTAACCAACATGATTAGCCTTTGTTTTGTCGGTGTAAAATTATTAGGAGGGACTAAATATAATGGTTAAGGCTTGAGGAAGAATATTGGAATACAAGGCAGACAAATCGCATAATGTTGCTTATGTGTATGCACATGCCGGGCCACCTAGCGTGCCACGCAGCACGAGCAGTGCACTCAGCACTTTAACACGGCAAGGTAGCAGCGTATCACGCCCAGCGCCTACGAGTGAGAGACCTACCCGTCCAGTGATGCTGTGTGTCCAAGCCGTGCCACGTTGTGTGAGAGGCGCGGCAGCCTCCGTGCCACGCCCGACGACTGTCTCCCACCCTTGCCATTGCCAACATTCCAGTGCACCTGCGCGATGCCTCCATGCCATGGAGCTACTTCTGCGAGATAGGCAACGTGGCACGGAGTTGTTCCATGTTTGGCCAAAATTTTCAAATTCCCATTTAAAATAACTAGGACCCTTAACTTCTGAAATCATTTATCACGTAAATATTTTGGGAAAGTAGAGAGGAGCGATGGGAGAAGCGAAGAACTTCACCTAGGGTTCACAATTTGTCATTCTCTTTTAATCATTCTTGAAGTACATTACTTCAACTTTTTAGTAATTATACGAACATGAGTGGCTAAAACCCTTCCTCTAGGGTTGAGGCCACATGACATGAATGTAAATGCTTGATATTCATATTTGGTTTGACTTTTAGTTGTTGTTTTGTCTTGCATTCTTAATTGTCATTGTTTTTATGCTTGATCACCATGAAAACAAGCTTGTTAAGCTTAGGTAAAATCTCGAAAGAGTAACCCTAGGTTAGAATGGAAGAATGTAGGGAGGAATTTCTCATCTTTATGAAAAGATTCGTGGTTAGGATAGAAATTATACCTAATTTTCCTTGCAAGGTTAATAAAATGGGAAGATAGCTAGACACCGACTTAGAATTGTCACATCACCGCTCATAGAAGTAGTTGTAAAACTAAGTTAGGTTAAATGATTAGAGGTATGAAAGTACATAATCAAGGGCATAAACCCCGTAAACCTCATCCATAGTGTTAAATTGCTCATGAATTAGGACGTCACATCCCCGCTCAATGATGTAGGTGTGAGACTAGTTTGTTGTGTTTAGAGGCTCGAAAGACCATGAACACTGCATTTTAGCTTTTTGAGACAAGAACTGAAGTTTTAATACATAAACCATCGCGAATTGTAGCATTTCATGATTGTCAGTCCTTGACTGTAGATGCTTCTAATTATTGTTACCCTATTATTTTCTGATCACTAGTGGATTTAGTTTAATCAACCGAAATCACTTAAATCAACACTTGAGAAAGTGAAATTAACACTTGAACTTGAATATTCTCTAAAATAGTCCACTCCCTATGGGTTAGACATTCGGCTCTTAAAAGAGCCACTATATTACTTGTACTTGCGCGTGCGCTGGGGCGCAACAAGTGCTTGGCGCCGTTGCCGGGGACTGGCAGCATTTACTGAATTTATAGTTTTTGTGTGATTTTTATTTTTATTAAGTGTTGAAATACTTGGTGTTAGTCTATTATATTGCAAGTAATAGGTTATCCTTGTAGAACTGGCAAGGAATAGAGAGTTGGTGGAACATTTGTTGGAGCCTGAATGCCAATTGCATTTTCTCCAGAGAGAAGCTCTAAAGTGAAAGATGAAGAGGTTACAGGAACTGTTACAACAGCATCCACCAGCAGAGACAGAAGAGTTGGTGCCTGAACCAATGGCAGCCCGACCAGTTCGCAAAGTGGAAATCCCACTAGCGACAAATGTGACCTCCACTATCCGCAAACTGGAGCCAGGAGGAAACTTTGAGCTTAAGCAAAATATGGTGCAGCTGTTACATTCTAGTGGCCAGTTCACTGGAATGACACATGAGGAGCTACATCAGCACTTACCGAATTTCTTGGAGATCAGTGACACTTTTGTCCCACTCACCCTCTTCCCATTTTCATTGTTAGGAGAGGTGAAGATGTGGCTGAAGGCTAAGCCACCGAATTCCATTACTTCTTGGGATGACCTATCAAGGAAGTTCCTCATCAGATTCTTTCCTTCAGGCAAGACTGCCAAGCTCAGAATGGAGATATTAAGTTTCAAGCAGAGGCCGGAGGATAACCTATATTTGTCTTGGGAGAGATTCAAGTCATGCTGAGAGACTGCCCCCATCACCAGCAGTCCAATGAGGTGTTAGCCTATAACTTTGTGGAGAGTCTAGAACCACATAGAAACATCTTATTAGACTTTGAATTAGCTGGGGAAGAACTGGAGAAGACATATGATGAGCTATACACTCTATTAAACAGAATTTAATCCAAAGTGGCATAGTGAATCATCAAGAGGGGCAGGAAAGAGAGCAGCAGGGCTAATAGAAGTAGACAGTGTCAATGCCTTGGTAGCATAGCTAGCGTCATTGCAGCAACATATGATGACTCCATTCATCCAACTGAGTATGAACCAGCCGCGAGATAGGTGAATACAATTTAGCAATCTCCTAGCTGGTACGTAATTTGTGGTAATAATGGGCACAATGAAGACTCTTGTGGGGCCAATCCTAAATCAGTCAACTTTGTAGGAAATGTTCATAGAAACAATCAGACTTATGGGAACACCTACAATAATAATTGGTAGAGTCACCAAAATTTCTCTTGGGGTGGCAATCAGAGTTAGAGCTACCGGCAGCCTCAGTAGCAGTAGTATCAACAACAAAATAGGCAGAATAGTGGCCTGTCAAGAAGCAGCAACATTAAGGAGATGTTGCAGAAAATTATGGCTACTCAAACCTAACTAGTAGAGAATCAAGAAAGGATGGCTTCAGATTTGGAAAACCAGCAGATGGCAACATGTAATTTAGAGAAGCAGATGGGTCAGCTGGCAGCTGTGCAGCATACCATACCTCAGGGAGGGTTACCCAATTATACAGATAAAAACCCCCGACAGGTCAATGCCATCAGTGAGGAGTGGCAAGAAGTTGGTTGATGCACCATTGAATGAAAATAAAAATGAGGTGTAGCCGGAGCTAGTCAGACAGGGTCGTTAGCCGGTAGAGAAGATGATCAGAGGGCTAAAAAATACAATGAGCAATCATCATTGCAGCCAGCACAGAGACCACCACCACCGTTCCCACAAAGACTCAAGAAGAGAAAGGAGGAACAATGTTTCAAGAATTTTTTTGATATTTTCAAAGAACTTCACATTAATTTGCCTTTACTTGATGTTTTGCAGGGAATGCCAAAGTACGCCAAGTACTTAAAAGACATGGTGTCCAATAAAGTGAGGTTGGTGGATGTCAAGAAGGTGGCACTGACTGAGGGGTGCAGGTACAGGGTGATGAGCACGATGCCAAAAAAGCTCAAGCACCCAGGGAGTTTCACCCTCCGCATACAAATTGGTGAAGCTGGCATTATAAGGAATCTGTGTGATTTAGGGGTAGCAGTCAATTTAATGCCCTATATCTGTTTAACACCCTAGGGTTGGGTAAGCCGAGGCTCACAAGAATAATGCTACAGCTGGCAGACAAGTCCACTGTGGCACTTAAGGGAATCATAGAGGACCTTCTCATCAAAGTAGGTAAATTCATTATACCTGCTGACTTTATAATTCTTTACTTTAAAGTTGATGATAAGGTACCCTTGATCTTGGGACAACTAGTCTTGGCAATTGGAGGAGCTATCATAAATGTAAGAGCAGGTACCCTTAAAATGAGGGTCAATGATAAAGAAGAGATCTTCAGAGTTTACCAAGAGATCAACCCACCCACACTATAGAGATCTTTGTAAGATCAGTTTGTTGTTAGATTCTAAGTGTGGGGTGGTAGATTCCATGTGTCCACTGCTGCAAGACATGATGATATTTCAACCCGAGTTTGATGGAGGGTTAAAATTGAAAAAGAAAATGGAAGAAAAGAGGGACAGAGTGGAGGTTGTTCCCTCTAAAAACAAAAAGAGGAGAAGATGGTTCTATAAAGGGAACACTTGTTTGAAGATATGTGAAAAGGATAGTCCATGCCATGCCGCGACATAAAATCAGGCGCTTCTTGGGAGGCAACCCAAGAGTACCACGGGTACACTTTCTTTTTAGTTTTTGTAATTTTTGTTATTTTTCACTTGTTGTTGTTTGTTTTGTTGGATAAGAACAGATTCAGGGGAAGTCTGAGTACCCAGGAATGAAAAAGCTAGGAGCATGACAAAAGATGACTATAGGGTCAGTGACCGACATGTTCAATAATGCAGTAAAATATGTTGTTAGCTAGGCCTAGAGGCCTGAGGGAGTATTTCTCACCCTTGTATTAATTTTAAATGCTGCTTTGGGGAAATAGCATAATTCAAGTGTGGGGTGAGGGAAATTTCATAATTTTGAATTTTGTGTTTAGTGAATTTGGGTAGAATTGGTGCTTGGTTAGAAATGCATGTGTTGTTAAAATTGAAGTTGAGCACAATTCACCCACCCTTTGGTTTTTCTTTTCAGTTCTTTTTCGAAGGGGGGCACTTTGAACCGAGAAATAAAATTTTTGTTTGTATTTACATAATGGTGTTAGTCTTAGTTAGGGACTTTTCCCGACAATGGATGGATGACGACCGTCTTGAGGGAAAATTAGTCAATAGATTTTTCTCGTGAACCCTTAGCTAATTGATAGATTGATATTCTTGTTATGTGTTGTACATGATTGTGAGATGCAAGTCTTGTAAATTTTGAAGAATGTTTAGCAATTGTATAGCTTTTTATGAGACGCCTAGGCTCTTGAATATGACTTTGTATGCTTGAAAGATTAATTTTGAATTCTTGTGATTAGCTGAGTTAAGAGTCTACTAAATTTGTCTTGAATTGTGCAGGTGCTATGAGTGTAAGGTTTTTGACTATTCCATGCTATTATGTAGTGTCTAGAACATGCCTGGTGTGTTTGCAAAGGAGAAATGAGGGATGTTAATTGTAAGAGATGATTTAAGCATTTCTTTAAATGAGCTTAATTTTATCCTTTACTTTACCTACCTTGATATATGATCCCTAATTAGCCCCGTTGAGCCTTTAGCCGATTCTTTACTAGCCACCAAAAAAGCTAATACCCTTCTTTCTGTATGCTAGGATTTGATCCAAAACATCTAAGCGCTTAAGTGAAAAATGCAAAAGAAGTTAAGGAGTAAGAAGTTGGAAAAAAGAGGAACATAGTGGTTGTGGGAGTGAAGAAAAGATTCGAGGTGCACTTGTTTGAAACTACATAAATATTGGTAGGGAGTAAGAAACAAAAGAGTGAAAAAAAATTGCTTAAGTACTCCTTACTAATAGCTTAAGTGTGCCTAATCAAATGGGGAAACAAAGAGGAAGTTGGGTGTTGAAAAGAATAAAGATGAAGTAAGAGAAGAGATGTCCATAATGAAATTGTGATGTATTAAAAGCGCTTTGGGAAAATAGTCACTATTACTGGCCAGAATAGTACCCGCCCGTTCCTTAGCCTACATTACAACCCAATAAGTCCTAGTTGATCTTACTTTAAAACAATCCTAAATTAGTGATGCATGTGAATTCTTTGTGAGAGTGAGTTGAATTCTTGTTTATATACCCATACATGTTATAAATTGAAAACTTGTGAGTGAAAAATGGGTATTTCTCTTGTTGTGAGGGCACATGTTAGATGAAGGATATAATTCATGTCGGCGGTCTTGATTGGTTAATTTGCATGAATTTGCTGATTTTAAGAGTCGATTGTTCAGTCTAGGAGGTCTTAACTTAGTTGTATGTGATTTTAGTGGTTATATACTATATGCTCTATCTTAAACTTGCTAGATGAAACAATTGTTGTAGCCTTAGCTTGGATTGTCTTGCTTCAATTAGTTATGTGTTAGTTCTTTGTGTGCATGAGATGTAATAGAGTTGTTCGAGGAAGAACAAATCTTTAAGTGTGGAGTAGTGAGCTTGGGCATAATTACGCGCCAAATGTTATTTTATAACTTAGTTTTAGCCATGATTGTCAATTTAATTAGTTACATTTTCGTGTGATTTTTAATATTTTTGTGCATGAATTAACCAACATGATTAGTCTTTGTTTTATAGGTGTAAAATGCTTAGGAGGGACTAAATATAATGGTTAAGGCTTGAGGAAGAAAATTGGAATACAAGGCAAAAGAATCACATAGTGTTGCTTATGTGTATGCACATGCCGGGGCACCCAACATGCCACACAGCACGAGCAGTGCGTCAACAGCCTCATTAGTGAAACATAGAGATGCATAAAAC
>JACEIK010017072.1:0-13521 GCA_018107945.1 Datura stramonium
ACTACATGGATGTGGTTTACGAGGTTTGTGCTCTTGATTAGGGACTTTCATACCTCTAATCATTTAACCTAACTTAGCTTCACAACTACTTCTACGAGTGGTGGAGTGATAATTCTAAGCCGGTGTCTTGCTATCATCCCGTTTAATCAACCAAGCAAGGCAAATTAGGTATAATTTCTATTCTAACCGCGAATCCTATCGTAAGATAAGAACTTGCTCCCTAAATTCTCTTCTTCTATCCTAGGGTTACTCTATCAAGCTATTTCCTAGCTTAACATGTATGTTTTCATGGTGATCAAGCATAAAAACAACCAAAATAAAGAATGTAAGACAAAACAACAATTAACAACTCAAACCAAAATGAATTCATGCATTAGAATCATATCAAGTGGCCTCAACCCTAGTCGAAGGGTTTTAGCCACTCATGTTCGTACAATAACTTAAAAACATCATTACAGTGGAGTACTTACAAAAATAGGTAAAACAGAATGTAAAATTAGTGAACCCTAGGTGAGTTCTTCACTTCTCCCTTCGCTCCTCTATGGTTTTCAGAAAATATTTCATGACAAATGATTTTTGAAGCGAAGGGTTTAATTTATAGTAAATAGGAAATTTTCAATTGGCAAATTAGGTATATTTCTATCCTAACCGCGAATCCTATCGTAAGATAAGAACTTCCTCCCTACATTCTCTTATTCTAGCCTAGGGTTACTCTCTCAAGCTTTTGCCTAGCTTAACATGTATGTTTTGATGGTGATCAAGCATAAAAACAACCAATATAAAGAATGTAAGACAAAACAACAATTAACAACTCAAACTAATACGAATTCATGCATTACAACCATATCACGTGGCCTAACCCTAGGGGAAGGGTTTTAGCCACTCATGTTCGTACAATAACTTAAAAGCATTGTTAAAATAGAGTACTTATAAGAATAGCTAAAATAGAATGTAAAATTAGTGAAACCTAGGTGAGTTCTTCACTTCTCCCTTCACTCCTCTATTGTTTTCAGAAAATATTTCGTGACAAATGATTTTGGAAGCTAAGGGTTTAATTTATAGTAAATAAAAAAATTTCAATTTTTGGCCTATCATGGAATGGCTCCGTGGAACGGAGGTGAATGCACCAATTTTCCTCCGTTCCACGAAGGTAACGCGGAGGCTCACTGGAATGTGCATTTGAATAGTGCTTGGCCGAGGCATGGCGCGACAGCCGGCGTGGCACGGCGCTGGGCCTGCGCGATGGCCAGCGTGACACAGCCTGTGACGCGCAGCAGTTCTTGGCGTGGCACGATGCTGGCGCGCAGGCTCCTTGGATTGCTGCATCTCGCGTGCATGGCCTTGGTGTGGCACGGCACTGGACGCGACACACGCACAGCGTGGCACGCTGCCAGCCTTTCCATGGCATGTCTTCTTGCCATCTTTTGAAATTTGCTTCCAACTCCATTCCTTCACTTCACCCATAATTATTTTGTCCCTCATATGCATTTTACACCTACAAAACAAGGACTAATCATGTTGGTTAGTTCATACCCAAATTTACATAAAATCGCATAAGAATGTAAGTGTATAATTAGACCAACATGACTAAATTAAGTTATAAAATAGCACTTGGGCACGCAATTATGCCCAAGATCAGTAAACATATATTGTAAACTCTTATGGTCCGTAAACACATCCACGTGGACCCCATACAATTAATGTCGCTATATCTTCAAGGAGAATACCACCACGGCCAATTCAAGATCATGGGTCGGATAATTATTCTTATGAACTTTTAGCTGTCTGGAGGCATATGCTATAACTTTTCTGTGCTACATCAACACACACTCTAGTCCGATCCTTGAAGCATCATAATACACCATGAACCCATTGGTATCCTTGGGTAGGGTCAACACCGTCTCTAAGGTAAGTCGAGTTTTCAACTCCTGAAAGCTCCTCTCATAAGCCTTTGGCCAGTGGAATTTTCCCTTCTTTTACGTCAATTTGGTCAAAGGTGCTACAATCAATGAGAAACCTTCAACAAATCTCCGATAGTAGCCAGCTAACCCAAGAAGCTCCGAATATCTGAAGGATTCACCAGTCTAGGCCAATTTATCACTACTTCTATTTTCCGAGAGTCCACCTTTATACCCTCACTTGATACCACATGGCCCAAAAATGCCACTGAGTTCAACAAAAACTTTCACTTACTGAATTTGGCATACAATTGGCGATCCTTGAGAGTCTATAGTACCACTCTCAAATGAGCGGCATGCTCCTCCTCGCTCCGAGAGTATATTAGGATGTCATCAATGAATTACGATCATGAATATGTCTAGATATGGCTTGAAAACCCTGTTCATCAAGTTCATAAAAGCTGCAGGGGCATTCATTAGTTCAAAAGACATTACTACAAACTCGTAATGACCATACCGTGTCCTGAAGGCTGACTTCGGGATATCACTCTCTCGAACTTTGAGCTGATGGTACCAAGATCTCAGATATATCTTCCAAAAACACATGGAACCCTGAAGCTGGTAAAATAAGTAATGAATCATGGGTAGAGGATACCTGTTAATGATGGTGACCTTGTTCAATTGCCAATAATCAATATACATACGAAGAGAACCATCTTTCTTTTGACAAAGAGAACTAGTGCACGCCATGGGGACTTGCTCGGTCTAATGAAATCCTTATCCAACAGATCCTTCAATTGTTCTTTCAAATCTTTTAGCTCGGCTGGAGCCATTCTATACGGAGGAATAGATATAGGCTGCAAATCGGGAAGAAGGTTAGTACCAAAATCAATCTCCCGCTCGGGAGGGATTTCCTCTAAATCATCTGGGGAGACTTCTGGATATTCACATACCAGTGGAACTAACTGGATAGTTTGGGTCTTGGACTCAACACTTTTAACCCTAACTAGATGATACATACACCGCTTAGAAATCATCTTTCTGACCTTAAGGTACAAAATGAAATGACTTACAAGCACAGCTTAAAAAGGTGTCACAAAAGACAAGGTAGCCCCCGAATCTAACAAAACATAAACATCAAGATAGAAAACTCATAACATACCGGTGACCACATTCGAGGAGACCTCCTATTCCTGGAGGGATGCTAAGGGATAGAATCATTTTTTGTGTTGACCGCCAAATGTGCTAGTAGATGCCTCCTACTGTGCTAAGCATGCAGAAGGGGCTCCTGAACTGGAGACTAGCCTCTACCCCCATCATGTTCCTATTTCATTGTTGGACAATCTCTGAGAATGTGTTTGGGCTTCCCACACCTAAAGCGAGTGGCTGGACCTGCCAAGCACTGGCCCTTGTGCCTACGACCACACCTATGGCAAGCTGGGATGCTAGAATCTGGGGTTCTACTGTTCTGACCCCTAGAGCCTGATGCTAGCCCTCTCTAATTGTTCCTCGATTTTGATGGAACATTTAGCGCTGAAGATTCTAGGGCTGACGATCTCTAGAGGGTATGTTCTCAATGCCAACAACCTAACCTCGGATGAGAAAGTCCATAATTATCAGTGCTGGCCCTCTTGGCCTCTCTGTCCCTCATATGTGCCGCCTCCATATGCTAGGCGTACAAGACTATCTGAGGAAAATCCATATCTTGATTGTGCATAGCGGTCCGGCAATCCTTGTCCAAATAGTCCGCTACACCAACAAACCTGCTCACCTGCGCCCTCTGGTTAGCCACTAACTCTGGGGCGTACTTCGATAGGCGAGCGAAATCAAGGGCATACTCCTGCACTGTCATATTTTCTTGCTCAAGATTCACAAACTCGACTGCCTTCAACTCCCTCACCTCACGAGGGAAGAACCGATCTAAGAAAGCAACATGGAATTCTTCCCAAGTGATAGGGCCTGCTCAGGCGGCCCTACTATCTTTCCATTGTCGAAACCAGATGTGTGCGACCCCTTTCAACTAGTATGAGGCCAACTCCGCACACTGAACTCCATTCACCCCCATGACTTTGGTGATCTTCACAATCTCATCAATGAACTCGTGCGGGTCCCCATCTACTTTTAACCCGATGAACACTTGCAAGTTCATTCTCAAGAAATCCCTTACTAGAGCAGCCGCCGCATAGCAATTTTGTAGGACATGCGCAACTTCTTACTGTTTGACCTGAGTGGTCAAGGCCTGCACGAGCATCTGAATAGCTGCCCTAAATTCAGCATAGGCAGCCGGCTCCGGTGCATGGTGCTCCTAGACAAGTGGGGCTTGCATGTGTCCATCTCCATTGCCATCCTCGTGGTCGTTTCCATTTCTGTTCCTTCTACTATTAACTCTATGGGGAGCCGTGATTCTGCAATCGCGAATAGCACAAATTAGAAGGATAGAGAGGCATTTCATCGCATGACCTAGATCATGAAAGAAGGGAACATTTCCTAACCATTTCGTAGCCTCTTCGTCATAACTGTGGCGCGCTTCACACCCATAAAAAAGACTCTACTCAACGTGGCTTTCAGACACCCTATGATACTTCAAAACTATTTCTGTGATATCAAGTTTTTTATGACCCGAATGGAGGCCCGGATCCAGGCACGGGACAAGGAGCCCTGAGAGAATCCAAGTTGCCCCATGGCATGATCATACATCTAACTCGATCAGCAAAACAGAGGAATTAACATGACAATCTTAGCGAAAGTCTGACATAAACATAACATCAGAATACACTCAATTTGAAGGTGAACACATTCTTTTTGTCTGAAAAGCCTCTAAGTCTGATGAGTTGTTGGGACAAGACCCCAACTAACTTGCAAAAGCAAAAAACTGAAAATACATAGAGAAGTCTAATAAACATGGTCCTCGGGAAATAAGGACTCACCATAAGCATCAGATGCTAACTCTGAGAGGCTGGCTAAGAGCGGGGCTAAGTTTGAGTGTCGAGGCCTGTATCATGAATTGATACAACATAGAGTATGTGGTCAGTATATGGAATGTACTGAGTATGCAACGTAAGTAAAACCACTTAAGCAAGTAAAAATCATTTAAAACGTGCATAATATAATTCACAAATAAACAAGAATCTGAGAGTAGGGCTTGCATGCACTCTTTCTGAAATTATGATCTCAACATAACGTAACATAACATGACACCATAACTGAATTGATTAACTCAAAGTTGAAATATGATAATCATGTGTAAAATTGAATATTGAGCCAAACCTTCTTTAGAACATATATAGATATATAAATCTCAATAATGATGAACATGCATAACTGAAATCATAGGAGACTCTTCTTTTAACCGACATACCATGACAGAGCTTACGTGGTACCAACTATCATACTCAAGTGGGTAGAGCCGTCCAAAGCCTTGCCAGGGCTAGGGGCAATACCATGATATCGATATCAAGCTCGTGGCAAGATCGGGGAAAGGGATAGTTCACATGGGAGGTCCCAATATAATCAGATAAGACCTACGTTGGCGCATAGTTCTGATGCATAGGGTTGACTGGCCCATAGCCTACTCGGTGCTACACACTACTCCCAAAAACATTCATATGCTCTCCATTATTTTTCAGCTAAGTTGACCATCATCTACTGACAAAGCTGAATAATCATAAATGCATAAATCAGAATCATACACGAGGAGCCTTAGCTCAAACCATACCATAAGATGAACATAATTTGGAGTGTTCTCTTCAAAACCATGTGCTAAGCTTAATTCATAAGATCATAATCATACTTTAACATATGGACATTTCCTGATACTTTAACATGCTTGAAAAATACATAATTCACTTGAAAACATGATTGTAAACATGGGTAGCTTGAAAATATGCTTTTCATGAAACTATCTCGTCATAATTATACATTCATCACAAATCTCATCTTTCATGAACTTTCCATAATTGGGCATTTTGATTTATAAAACTTAGAACATGAATTTTCATTGAAAATAACATAAAGCTTGCTTATTAATCATAATTCAATAGTAGAAATATATTTAGATCATACCCATGTAGAGAATTAGGAATTTCATGCATTGGGTTAAATCCCCATAGAATTGACATATGAATTTTCATGATTTAAATAGAGATTGGGAATGGGTGTGAACGGATTCACCCATTCATAACCCTACATACTTGATTGAAGTTGATTCTTACAATTCTCTTATTGCCCACAATAGAATTGAAAAGAACTTGAAGAAGAACAAGCTTGATCACCTCTCTAACTCTCTATATTTGCATGCATGAGTAAGAATAGCCTAAAATGAACTTAACGCTCTTAAAACTCATCATTCATAACTTAAAATGACATAGTTTAGGCCTTAGGATCATAGGAATTACGAAAAAACCCTTACTAAATTCACAGAAAATAGCTGACTGCTAGTCACAATGAGGGACTGGACGACTCGTCCCCCCAGGCCATGACTCGTGGAATCAATCGTCATGTACAATTCCTAACATTCATCTAGGGCTCGTCATTAGGAACATCATGAATTTTTGTAGGTGACCACGACTCATGATCACCACTTGTCACATGCACTGCCATAATTCCAAATAATTTTCACCTGTTGACCACGACCCATCCCACGAATCGATGTGACTGACCATGATTCGTGGGTCCTTTCGCGAGGTACACTGCCTTATTTCTTCTCCTTCTCAGTCATCACTTAACACGACTGACTCTACAAGTCGAGGGGTCTAACCACGACTCATGTTCATGTCCGTGGGGACCTTGACTCCCAAAATCTAATTAACACCCTAATCCTCACCACGAGTCATATTATTACTCGTGGTCTACCCCTACGGGTGATAGAATGACACGTTCTGTGACCTGATGCCAGATTTCAAATATCCTCCATTTCAACTCCCAGGTACGATCTTTGGGCTTCCGGGTTATAACACCTACATTACAAGTTGAACAAAGTCTATAGTGATCCTAGCTTAACAGTTCGAAAAACCAAAGTAGAGAAAATAAGGGCAAGCTTATGATATCTGATGTGCAGTATTTTAAACTTCTTTGTGAGAGTGAGAGTCCCATTTGTTTAATCCCAAGTTTCATAATTTTATATATCTCTGTGTGTTAGGGATTTCATTTGCTGTGAGGGTACATGGTTTGTGTTTTATTTTACCAAATTGTCTATGTGAATGGAATTGGTGATAGCTTAATTCACTTCTAATAGTTGGATGCCATATCTTTATCCTTGTATGTCATTGGTTGTGGTTATATTATGCATAACTGACTTAGTTTGAACAAAAAAGGTGGTCAATAGCTAATTGTGGTTCATAATGCAAATTTTGTTATGTTGGTTGTAGGTATTCTAAATTTACTTTCTGGTTAAGCATTGTTTTTAGTTTTGTTTTCTTTGCCTAAGAACATGCAAAATTCTTAAGTTGAGGGAGTTGATGTGCTGTGAGTTTACAACACTTTCGATGCTTAAAACTAAGGAAATAAGCATGGAATTAGTGTGTTTATATGAATAAAAGAAACTTTTACTTTTTTTTCAGGAAAATAGATATTGGAGTTGAATTGTGCAAAAGATGGAGAAAATTATAGAAAAGTGGCTAAGTACACACCTCAGTATGAGCCATACCATCCTGGTACGAGCTTTACTGAGAGTTGCAGAAAAGTCCAAGCCAAATGTGTTGAGGCAAAGGCAACTTACAGCTCATGGTATGAGCCGTACCATCCTGGTAAATGTTGTACCATAGCAGTTGAAGAAAACATCAGAAGATGCTGTGCAGGCTAACTCTCCTGGTACGGGTAGCGACCATGAAGTGTGAGATCAACCTACGACCCGTACCAAGGAGCCATGGAAATATTCATAAGATGTAAAGATTGACAAGTCTTAAGGTACGAGAAGAAGTTGAGAGTACATGAAATACATTAAGGAAAATTATTTTTAGCTTTCTATCAAGTCTTGGAGATTTTCTTGCTTTGATTTTCTTCATTATTCATGAATAATTCTTCATAAATTCTTGCAATAATCTAGTGGATTTTCTTCCAATCATCTTTGTAAGTATTAAATTTTTTATTTGTCTATGAATCTGATAATTCTCTTACAATCATAAGAAGCTAAAAACCCCACAACTAGCGTTGTGGGAACCATGGTGAATTAACAAACTAGGGTTGCACAAAGTGATTCTAAACCAATGCTAAACACTGGTATTGTATTCTCTTCATCTTTAATGTTTCTTAATGGAGCACAACGTTAGGACTTGCCCAAATTCTTTACTTACTTGAACCTAGAGAACTAGAGATTAGGAAAAGAGAATTACAACAAAGCCTTGATCTTTATGGGTCATTCTAGGACTTGAACTGCGGTTATAAGATAGTTAATTTTGGACAAATTGATAACGGTTGAAGTGAATCGCTCATGGGACCTCACCCGGTGATTGAGTATAGTAATACAATAGGGATGAACTAGTTGTTTGGATGAACCCTAGTTATCAAGTTCTACCAGTAAGCATTGGGATAGATCACATGTATAAAACCCGAAGAGGTTACAAACTCATGGGGAACACTTACCCTAGTGTTATACCCTATAAGTTTCTATCATTTAACTGACACGTGCTTGCATATGTTGAGAGTTTTGGAGTATGATGCATGTGAGGAAGGGCCTAGGGGGTGAGTGTACGAGCACGACATCAAGCGAGCAAGAGGCCGGGGCCGGAGGCCAGGTGCATTGGGCACCATGTCGTGCCTCTTTCCTGGCATGATGGGTGGCGTGCCGCATCCCCTTGCCACTGACTCCCACCTATATATCTGACTTAAGTTCAAGTTATGTTCATAAAATATTTCCCCCAAAATTAGAAATGTGACTTCACGAGAGTTCTATTTATTCTTCGCTGTTTCTTGCTGATTTATGCTGTTAAACTCCATCCAAACAAAAATTTGTCTTAGATATCGAGTTCTAGGCCTACGAGGAATGTCCCTGCTAAGTTATTTCTTGTAAAATTCACTCAGAGTACCTAAACCCTGTCTAGTAAAAGTTATCGAAATCACTTCTAATTGAGTCCTAAGAGACTACAAGCGAAAGGTAAGCATTTCTACCTTCTAAACACGTGATAATTTGTGAGTTTTTGGCCAAATTGAATGGAGTTGAATTATAGTTAATATTATCGAAAGATATCATTGTTTGCCAATTCTTAGTATTGAAAATGGCCATATTCTCTCAGCGTAAAGGCATGAGTGGAATAGCCAGCTATGGGTTGGAACTAATTAGATAAATGAGAATCGACATTCGAGGTATGTTAAGGCTAATCTCTTTGGCAAGTTATTCCTTTCATATAGTAATACGAGCTATGTCCTTTCATGAAACATATTGTGATTAGTTGTTACCATTAGTTTGAAAATGAAAGTTCATTATTTTGGTTGGGACCGACCCTACCTATTATAGCCTTCCGTTGACCAACCTCAAGGTTAATAGATACGTCGTCGCCTACTGGGCTATAGATCACTCAAAGGAGAAATATGATGTTTGACAGGACTATATTCAGGCCTATAACGCCACATTACAATTCATCCATGAATGGACTCTTTCTTTTATGCCTTATTGGCATCACTGATCCTCTGTTGACCCTTGTATGCACAGGATAGAGTTATAGGATCCCAAAGGGCATCAGATAGAGCTACAGGAGCCCAGCAGGCTCAGTTGCAGACTTAGAGGCTAGGTAGGTGAGCTATAGTTACCCTTTGACCTATATTGACCACATTAGAGGTATATAGATTGAATTGTACTTTCCAGGGCTTATGGGGGCCCGGGTAGGTTATTCTATGCTAATTGTACCTTATGGGCTTATGGAGGCTAGGTAAGGTTATTGTTTGTATTACTTATTTGTTAGCTATACTTCAGGTTGTGAGGCTATTCAGGTTATAACTCTTATACTTTCTATTTATTACTTTCAATTTGTTTATCAGTTCTATTTAGTCATTTTCATTACCGCCTTACTTAATGGGTACATATTATACCGACGCCCATCTATGGGGTGCTACATACTTGCCTGCAGGTGCTGATAGACGTGGTTCAGGACCTTCTTAGCTATCAGCTAGAGTTAGTAGTTCAATTAGATTCTTTTATTTGAAGGTGATAGTTAGAAAGGTTTGCTCTTTTTTTGGATAGTTTTTGGGTAGGTAGGGGCCCTGTCCCGACAACTATTCCACTCTTAGAGGCTTGCGGACTATAGTTTTTCAGTTGTTGGTTGTTGTTGGCTTTGTGGGGCCTATGTATGTTATATATTATGTGTTGGTCGTGTAGGGCCTAGTTTATCTAGTTAGTTAGCAGCCTTGCCAGCTATAGTGTGAATATGACTACCTATTTTCATTCTGTTATAATTAGACAGTATGGTGGCCTTGTCGTCCCACATAGGATCCCTTTTATGGTCTTGTTGGTTGGGTTAGCTGTTTTCTTTTACAGGTGGCTATATGACCTTATTTGGACCGAGGCTGTGTTTACAACCAAGATATAGCTCATTGTTTTCTTGATTTTCAGTTGCTGTCAAGTACTAGAGGTGAATATACCCAGTCAGGTCAGCTCAAGTCCTAGTGTGGCTTAAAGTGTCAGTCATGCCTCCCAAGGTGGGGCGTGACAAACTTTGTATCAGAGCAATGTTGTACCCTAGGGAATCTGCAAGTCGTGTCTAGTAGAGTCTTGTGTTTGGGCATGTTGTGCACCATATTCTATAGGCAGGAGGCTGTGAGGCATGATAGCGTGGTTACCCTCATTACTTCTCCAGTCGTTCTATAGAGCTATGATGTATAGGGTAAATCCCTAATATTACGTTATTCTGCTTATCTACGGAGAAAATGTCTAATGCGCGATAGACTACAGCTAGTTGGGAATTAGATACTGTGGTAGGAGAGTTGGCTCGATCTAAGGGTGATAGGGAGAGATGATCTTAATCTCCCCAACATTCTCTTCCATACTTGGAGCCCCCCAGGGCAACAGATATGTCAGCACCACTCCTAGGAATCCCTATACCTATATCATCAGATCGGGAGGTTGGGAGTGCTATTTATATGCTAGCTCAGACGATGGCCGCCCAACGCTAGCCCGTGGAACCAGTTATTGCTGAATCTACTGGAGGACCTAGAGGTTCGAGGGTCCGATAGTTTCTTGCCCTGAGTACCCCGCAATTAACGAGGATAGACTGCGGGGAGGATCCTCAAGAATTTCTAGACTTGTTACAATGAATATTGAGGTTAATGCATGCTATGCCCGCAGGATAGGGAACTTCAAGTTCTCACAGCAAAGGACAAGTGGTGGGCATCGCTTACAGTTCCATCAGAGGTCATCTTCCCTAGCTCAATCGTCAGCTAGTGTTCCATCCAGGACTAAGGGCGATCAGAGAGGTAGAGCACCAGGATCTAAGACTCGGGAGCATGTTCTGAGGATGTACCTTCTTAACTTGCAAGAAGCGTGGAAGGAACCACCACAGGAATTGCTTGATTGCTAAAGATGTTTGTTTTTGGTATTGTAAGCCCGATCATAGACTCAGAGATTGTCCTTCAGCTAGTTAGGGTGACGGTAAAGGCCATGCCCCATTCACCTATTCAACAACTCTAGTAGCTCGCCCATCTAGTAAGGCGCATAATCAAGTGCAGGTGGTGGACAACACTAGAACCGTTTCTATGCACTTTCATCACGTCATGTCACGACCCGAACGTAAGCCTGGATCGTAACACGGGACAAGAAACCCCGACAGGGCTCAAGTTGACCCATGGCATAAGCATACATCTGACTTCATATCAACTAAGGTGGAATACTGAACATTCGATATAACGGAAACATAAAGGTAAACTAGCATATCATGATGAGAGAAGAATACTAGAACATACATATCAACTGAGTACTACATACAGTCTGAAATTCTCTATCATATAAGATGGGATGATAGGACAACATCCCCACTAACCCGGCCAGACTGAAACAAAAGAACATCATAGTCTAAACATACGACCTTTGGAACCTGAGGACTCACCAAAAAGGGTGATAGAAAACTCTGAGATGGGCTACTAATGGAGATGAGCCTGAGAGCCGGGTCTTGTATCATGAAACGATACAGTATAGAAAGAATGCTATCAGTACATGGAATGTACCGAGTATGCAAGGTAAGTAAAACGAAAGTTTTAAAAATATATAAAAGCTCATAAATAATCATAAGTGTAGGACATCATGCTCATATCATAAGCATCATAACATAACATAGGCTCAAGGTCTTCAAAACTTTCACGCCCGACAATTGGGAGGAGGGCGCGACTGGCTCCCCATACCTGACTGACTGTAAAGCCGGCTATATGACATCTGTAACTGTAACACTTAGGTCGTCCAGGCCACCTGTCAGAATCAAATGGAGCACAAACTGGACCCATGATGTCTCAACAATATAGGGTAAATAACTGCAATGCATACAAGTCTATGATTATGCTAAACTAAACAACAAAAATCTGACAAGGCCACAAACTGAATACCATTGTACACACCAAGTCCACAAAGCCTCTAAAGAGTAAACTAAATGATGGTTGGAATAGGGCTCCGACCTACCCATAACTGCATCGCAAAACTCTAACTGAAACAAAACCAGTCTTAGCTCCAGAAAGAAAGGAGCATACCAGCACATCCACTAATCTCACGAACTGCTACTGCAACTGGCAATCCCGACCTTTACCTACACCTGCGGCATGAACGCAAGTCCCCAAGCGAAGGGACGTTAGTATTATTAAAATGTACTGGTATGTAAGGCAGAAACTATAAACAAGTAAGATAGCAATGATAATAGAGCCAGAAATAAGGAATTGTAACAACCTGGAATCTTGGAAACTGAAACCTGACATTAAGTCAATACTGAAGTGCAAATACAACTAAGTAATGCACAAGAAAACTACAACTGTAATGCCAACAACCAGCAAACCATAAATCCATATATAGAATTCTTCCAGCCGGTGTACCATAACAAGGAAAAATAAAAATATCTTCAGCTGATGTATCACACCGGGGTAAATTAAAAATATCTCCAGCCGATGTACCACACCGGGGTAAAATAAAAATATCTTCAGCCGATGTACCACGCTGGGGTAAAATAAAAATATCTCCAACCGATGTACCACACCAAGGTAAAATAAAAATATCTCTAGCCGATGTACCACATCAGGGTAAAATAAAAATATCTCCAACCGATGTACCACACCGGGTAAAAATATAAATATCTCCAACCGATTTACCACACCGGGGTAAAATAAAAATAATTCTCAATCATAATCCTAAATAGGGCCGATATGGCTGATATTGAGTCAATTTAACACGTATGGCATATAAATGAAAAATGTCAAATATGTGGCCGGAATAGGCCTCTTTCGTAACCCATAAATGCAAGTGAGCACCCATATCATGTAAAGATATAAAATATGTATATATATCACGTAAAGCTGTCAAATTATACATGAACATGTCGACTCAGTTACTTGAAGGACCAGCAAGAGGTTTAGACAACATAAGAACTTTTGTAGGCTTACAAACAATGTCCTATAAATAATCCTACCAATTTAACATATTACTTGGATAGAAACACATAGA
>JACEIK010017073.1:0-13516 GCA_018107945.1 Datura stramonium
ACTTGTTGGCTAATAGCTTCATTGACACCAATAGTATCTGAATGAGCATGCAGGTAAGGAGTGAGTTATATGTAAATATAACACAATAAGATTCTCGATCAACCATTTTAATACCCCTAGAACTTGTGATAGAAAATACAACCACAATGAGCAAAAAAATATTTCATAAGGTAGTACTCAATGAAGTCCAAACAAATGTTCACAAGATCACTGTATATCTCAACACAAGTCACACTCAAGACATATCATACAACAGTGAAAGAGATCAACCTAAAACCCGGACTAGTCCTCGGCAAAATATATAAGGCCCCAGAAGTATACCATGACAGCAAGTACAAGACCCCTAACATATTAAGGCAACATAGATATGCCCTTATGAAAGCACATGTATTCCCCAAGTAACTATATCACAATAGCAAAGGAACAATATCCAACTCCCCAACACCATAGCACGAGACCAAGCGACACCACAGATCAATTATTAAATAATTTTAAAAAAAAATATTTTTCTCAAAATAACATATTTGTGGTTGGTTAAAGACCACAAATTTTGTTGGTTAAAGATCACCGATTACGCCTAGTACGCTTATTTTAACCATGGATAGATAGATAAAACATATAAATTTTTAAAAAAACAAGCACTAAGGTTTAGAGTCTACTTACTTCCAAATTACAACTTAAGAATTCTTTTCAATAAATAGCAAACTTCATTCTCGAGTTCCCAGGATCACCTCATACTACACCAAAAATAAGTTTAAGAATAATCAAGCCCTCCGATAGATGTTTCTAATTTTTAACACAAGTCAAACTCAGGTCGAAGGTGGACCCTAAAGTCAACTCTTGTAAACATGACAGATTATAGAACCATGACCGCAACAGATTCTCCTTCATGGGAGGACTGTGGAAGATATTTAAAAGAATTGGATTTTGATAACATTTTTCCCTTTCAAATCAATGAAAGTTTAGATTGGAGAACCCTAGGGCTAAACTTTCTCAGTTTTTTTGTAATTTCTCAGCTGTTTCCACCACCAAAATTATTCATAATCACACGACAATCTCGGAAGGAGAAAAGTTGAAAATCATTACCGTGATGTTTTGGGATGAAAATGCCTATTTTCTCATCTTTTTCTTCTATTGTATTTTCTTTTCCGTTTTGCGTTTTCTTTCCTACGATTTGATTTTCTCACGTTTGATGGCGGTTAGTATTTAGTTCCTTCCTTTTTCCCATTTTGGGCTTGCCCATATTTATTTTCTTTTATTCCCTCGTGCATACCATCATCACCAGTTGTCACGTCTATTTTGTTATATGTTTTAAATATTTTAGATTATTAATTTTAAACGTAAAGTGATTTGTAGGCACTAAGTAAACTGGCACCATACCACACGCTTATTGCACATGGCCAATTTGAGTCATTTAATACATAATTTAGAAAATCATTCTAAGAAAATACAAATAGGAATTGAAATTCTGCAAAATTTCTTCAAAGGATAAAGAAGAAGAGAGAGAACCTCAACATTTGAGAAGCATCACGTAACAAATGTCAAATTTCATTTCGAAGGGTCTTTACCACTTACAAATTGTTGATCAAAAGCTGAAGAAAACTGAAAAGGTGAACACTTGAAAACTGAAACCAGTACATCCTCTTTTTCCAATTTCCTGAAAGTCTTCTGGTCATCCCTCATTTTCCAAATGAATATAATTTAGGGAATAAAACTATTTATTAGTTTTATCTTATAGTGTTTTTTACATTATTTTTAAGTACACTAGTTTCTACGCATGATGCGTTTTACGTATAGTTTCAGATTGTGTAGTATATTTTGTTAAATAATATCAATCTAATAAGAGAAATGTAAAAAAATAAAAATGCCATCGAGCCTATTAAATGAGATTCAACTAAAGGAACTTACTTTTGATTTTCCAATCGGTGGTGCTCATTTTTGTGAGAATAGCAAACTTCTTTCTCACATGAGGCACTGCCAATCAACACTAAAACATCAATCCGGGAGTTTGTACTATACATAAATATCACCAATCAAACACTAAAGCATCAATCCGGGAGTTTGTTCTATACTTAAATATCAACAGTCATATTTCTCAAGGAATGAGTGTCCATAATTCTTTCCGTCTATGTTTGAGGAATAATGTATCTCCATTTGCAGTCAATCGTACATTGCATGTTGCATAAATTGGACCTTGAAGGCTAACAAGGCTTGCTAGCTTTTCTTCCAAATTATTGGAAAATTAGCAATTCATAATTCATTATTAAGATTGTTGCTTCATGTATAAAAAGAACACTAGCAAATATTTCCAAAATCCAAATAAAAAAAAATGAGCATGTTTAAGCAAAGAAAGTTTTCTAGTCTGTAGTGCACTCCATCAAAATAATATTATTATTACATCAACGGGATAAGAATGGGATAATTAAACAACTATAGGTATAGAAAATTATTTTGGATGAGTGACTAAAGGAGCTTCGCCACTTAGAAATTGCTGATCAAATAGCCCGGAATTCCCTTTTCGGATCCTTTCATACATGCTAGGAAAAAATAAAAAAGAAGATAAAAATTGCAAATTAAATTATTTGAAGAATAGAACATTTTGTTATTTACTTAGTAAGAACTAACCTGGTTGAAAAAGCTGATTATAAACTTGAGAGAAAGAACTTGAGAGAAGTTTAAGTATCCAGCAATCTTGGAGTGGAAAATTACAATAAATTTTGCAATCCTTTTGGGATTTTTTTTTCCTGTCACGCGCCGAGCCTACACCCTGGAAACGTGGCTTTTATGTACTTGAAGCCACAAGTGACCCCTAAGTCAACCCCTGGTCTATCATACTAGCATTTTAAGTAAACATGCACATCAGAAGTTTTAAATAACAGATTTATCTATTTAAGAAAATGTAAAGACTAAAAATGAAAGAAATAATATATGCGAATTTCAATTTTGAAAGACAAGTCTAGATGCGAAAGCCAACCCCTGCGAGTTCTTTGGGACAGATCCCCGGCTAACTCTAAATCTAAACAAAACCATCAACTAGTAAATAAACAAATCTCTCAAATGAAGAGGACTCACACTCGATGCGCATAGCAAATGGAATGCTCCACAAGCGAAGTAACTATACATGCTAAATGCGAGAACTGTAATTTGTATGTAGAAATGTTACAATATGAAAAAGCATGTGTCGGTACTTTTTGAATGTATTGAGTAAGTGGGAGAATCATACTGAATATTAAGTTTGAACTAAAATGATATGTCATGACCAATAGGTAAATTTGAACTAAACTGCGATATAATGCGAAAGGTCAAGACGACCCTATTTGATAGTCAAGGACATGCCACAGTGGCTCTTGAATCTAAGATGTTTATCTTGATTGAGCTGCTTATTCATATCTTGGATTAGGCCGACTTATGGAAGAAGTCTACCATAGCGATATATAACCACGTGAGCTAGGCGTGGAGTCCGAGGTATACACCTCACCAGAGGATCCAATATATGCCGGGAGTATAAAGGCATGGAATGGTGATCACAAAAATGACCCAATACCTTGCTGGGGTATAGGGCATGAAGCTGGTGATCACAAAAATGTCCTGGGGTTAATCGGAGCCAAGAATGCGTAGCCTAAGGACGGCATAGTTGTAAAGACTGGGTGCGCTAGAACCCATTCGCTCGGTGCTAAGGAAGTTCTGCTACCTTTGGAAAATAAAAGGCGAACTACTAAGTTGATAGCTCGCTGGGGCCTAAAGACTAGTTGGGGATGAATAGATGCATGTACCATAAAGACCTTATTGGACTAGATTACGAAGCGGGTTCTAAGACTGATCGAGCTACTTATGCTGGAAGCATCGTAACCCAGTCCTGAGAACTATAATAAGCGACTGGTGTCCTAGAGTACAGTGAGGCTGTAACTAAATGTCATGATCACCTAATGGACCCAAAACTAACTAAAAATCTGAATCTGAGTACAAAGTGGGAGGCACCACTTTGACACCTCAAAATAAGCTGGAGTCAAAAACGGATCGGAGTTGACATTTCTAGACACATGCGAGGTTGCTAAAATCTGATTGAAGCTACAGTGACATGATTCGGCGAGACTAGACTAATAGAGTTTGTGTTCCTAAGCGACTAAATTACTAAGAAGCTAATAGAGAATTTCTTTCAACGTAATAAAGTCATTATAATTCATGGGATAATTACCCAACACATACACAATGCAAGACAATCACAAGAATTCAACCCAAAGCATTTTTTTGGATTTCACTAGAGGGAATTTAACAAGTAAAATCATTACTCAAAAATTAGGGCTCAAATTCACTTTTGTAATAATAATGACAATTTGATGAGGAACTGGTGAAGATTATTTTAACAGTAAGTATAAACATCGTTAAGTGAAATCAATGAACAATAAACATGGTCTTCTCATACTCGAAGCTCGAGGCTTAAAATTGATAGAAGAAATTGAGAAAGGCTTTGGGGACGCAAAGGAAGGACATTTCCCTTGCTAAAGCCTACATACCTGGTGACCAATTCCCTGAAGAGGACTTGGACTGCTGAGATGAATGAATAACCCTAAGTCTTGCTAGAGAGTTTCTTGGAGTAGTGATGAAATTCGAGTGTAGACGTGTGAGAATGAGGGAAAACCGCTCAAACCCTCTAATAGTTACGAATTTAGGATCAAAATGATGTAGTTTAGGGACTAAGTAGATAGGAGATTACTAAAATAGCCCTAGTAAAATTCTAAAACTAGTCGACGGGGTCTCAACAGGTCACTCAACAAGTCGTTGGTTGAGACCACGATTCATTGGGACCTCTCGTTGGGTCTCTTGCAGGATTCACTAAAGTCACCACGATGGACTCAATGAGTCGTGGTCACTCCACACTATCTCATTATAGGGATTTAATGACAAGTCTTGTAATCGGTGACTTAACGAGTCGCTACGCAGCGTGCTGACATGTGCACCCACTTGTCAAGTACCTTGGACAACTATATATAATACCAACTAGAGCCTTACCAAGAGTTACCTAACGGGTCATAGTCGATGACCACAACTCGTAAGGTCCCTTATTGTAGCCACTATCTTCTTCCTTTGAAATCTCTAGCCTCCTCCTCCCACTGACACCTAGCAAGATCGTGGGGTCACCTAGCAGTCGTTAGGTGGGGCTCGTCTTTACTAACATTCTCTTGATTTTTCAGATTTTACGAATTAAGTCTTGCATATTGATTTTAAGCTTCAGGGGCATTACAATATCTCCCCTTAGAAACATTCGTCCTCGAATGTTAGAAAACTCATAACAACCAGAGAAAATAAGCAATCAAAGCATTCCAAATCTGCTCATTCAACAAAATGACCGAAGTGACTACCTCCAATTTTGAGAATATAAGCGAATTGAATTTTGCATTTTATAAACACAACCAAAGTCGAAAGAAAATTTAGTTACATGATTTGAATTCAACAACTAGTTCGAGTCTTAAAACCAAATTCACATATCAAGCGCCAATAGAGTCGGTCGAGAACAAGTGTGGGTAAATTCCCTCATATCTTGCTTCGGCCTCCAGCCAAACTCCTTCAACTTCTTTGATTCCTCCATAAAACCTTGACTAAAGCTATTTCCTTATTCAGCAATCTCGAACCTAACGGTCACAAGTTTTAGTAGTACCTCCTCATAGGCGAGGCTATCCCTTGGCCCCGCCACATTATCTAATAGCACCACAGGTTGGATCTCCGATACACACTTTTTCAAAGTGATACATGGGCTTGGATGAACAAGCTGCTAGTTACGAAGGTAACTCTAGCTCATAGGCTACCTTGCCAATCGTCTCAAAAATTCTATAAGGTCCACATACCTTGGACTGAACTTCCCCTTCTTTCCAAACCTCGTCACCCCTTTCATGGGAGAAAGTTTCCCGGGTATACCAGTCATCAATAGATAACTCCAGCTTTCTTCTTGCACATGGCATAAGATTTCCGACGGCTCTAGCCTATTTTCAATCTTTCTCGGATGAGCTGAACTTTCTACATTACCTCATGAGCCGAGTCTTGCCTTATCAAAGTAGCTTCACCAACCTCAACCAACCCTATAGGAGTTCTACACCTCCTACCATACAATGCCTCAAATGGGCCATCGATATTCTAGAATGGTAAATTTGTTGTTATACGCAAACTTCGATAAGAGGAAAGTGGTCATCCCAATTACCCTTAAAATCAATCACGCACGCTCTTAGAATATCTTCTAGGGTCTGAATGAACAAAACACTAGCTTTCCCATGCATGCCAACGGTGAAAAGTTGTATTGAGCTTGGCCTTTAGTGCAAGTCCCTTCTAAAAAAGACTTCCAAAAATGAGAGGTGGACTGGGTACCCCTATCTAAAATAATATCAATGGCACCCATGAAGTCCTAACCAACTCCAGGAATATAAAGTTTAGCATAATCCTCAGTTGAATGCAATGGTTTTGGCTGGGAGAAATGTGTGACTTACTCATTCGAGTCTACTATTATCCAGTTGAGTCATGCTATCGCGAGTCAAACTAGACCCGTAATGAAGTCATATTTACATATTCCCACTTCTAGGTGGGTATGCGATATCATGGGTCATACCTCTGGTCTCTGGTGTTCTACCTTGACTATTGGCAGTTTGGGCACTTAGCCACGAGTTCTGCAATGTCTCTTTTCCATGCCGTTCCACGAGTAAATATCCCTCAAGTCGTAGCACATTTTTAGTAGCACCAAGGTGAATGGAATACCTTGAGTTGTATGCCTCAACCAAAATCTGCTATCTCAACTCCGCAGCATCTAGCATGCACAATCGTACACTGGTAACGAAGCACCCATTCTCCACCTTGAGAGAAAGCCTCAACCTCCTTTACGGGCGCTAAGTTTAAGTAGAGCTGGATCTTCATCTTTAATGGACTTAACTTCCTTTAATGAATCCGACCCTCTTTGCATTACCCGCCACCTTGAAATTTGAATCCACCACAGTACCCCTAATCGGGCTAGCACCATGAACTTCTTTCACTAGCCTATAATATATGCTAAACTTCCCATAGACCGCCTTCTTAGGGTCATCTTCCCGTGAGTCTTACCGGTTACAACCTCATGTCATAATCCCTTTAGCGATTTCAACCACCGTCTACGGCGTAGGTTTAGGTCTTTGGCGAACACATGCAGAAGGCTCTTGTGATCCGGAACATGTCCACATAGACTCTGTACAATTAGTGTCTCCATATTTTTAATGAGAATACCACTGCCGCAAACTCTAATTCATGAGTTGGATAATTCTTCTCATTAAACTTTGGAGTTGCCTAAAGGCATAGGCTATCCTTTTGCCCCGCTACATTAGAATGCAACCAAGTCCAACTCTGGAGGCGTCACAATATACTACAAACCCATCGTTCCTTCCCGATGGATCAAAACTTGAGAGGTAGTGAGTCAGACCTTAAACCACAACTCTTCCTCCTCATCAGAACCACTGAAAGTTTTATACCTGGGTTAACTTGGTTAGAAGGGATGCTATGAAAGAGAACCCTTTAAAAAGCGTGGTAATAACTTTTTGCTGGGCCCGAAATCCTGATCTTGGTAGGAGAGGTAGGTATGGACCAATCCTTTACTGGTGTAGTTTATGAGAATCTACTTGTATCCCTTCGCACATTACCACATGACCCAAGAATGACATATACTTCAACCAAAGTTACACTTGTTGAATTTGGTGAATAGGCTGGCGATCTCGGAGAAGTGCAATAATCTACCTTAGATGATTGGCATGCTCTTCCTCATTTACGTAGTACACAAAATGTCGTCGATAAACATAATGACGAACATATCTAAGTCGACTTGAAAACCCTATTCATTAGATTATGAAGGCTCTTTTGAAATTTGTTATCCCAAAGGACATCACTACAAACTCATAGTGACCATACCGAGTTACGAATGCGTATTTCGGTATGTCCTCTCTCAACACTTAATTGATGGTACCCCGACACGGAGGTCGATCTTGGAAAAAGCAGCCGGCTCCCTAAGAAAGTTGGTCAAATGGATAGTCAATTGCAGAACTGAGGAATTGCATTCTTGCTGACATTTGAATCACGTATCCTTGCATTAGAGTGTACATCATTTTAGTATAGTCTAACTGTGGGCACCAGGAGATGTTGGGACTGGATGAATGTATAGAAGGTGCTTTGGAACCCTGCTGAGCACTTGCTTCTGAGCTTGCTGGGAGGATGGAGATGGGCTGGTCTGTTTGGAAGGAGATCTATCCAGAAGTCTATTTCCCACTCGGGCGGAAATCCGGGAAGATCTTCAGGGAAATACATGCGGGAACTCTTGACAAGCTGAGCTGTTGAATGGTTGGGGCCTCGAGTTGGAATCTTTGACCCGAACCAAATGATATAAACATCCCTTGTAAATGAGTTTATAAGCCTTAAGGAAGGAAATAAACCTACCTTTAGGTCTTTGAACTACTGCCCGACCATTCTAACACGGGCTCATGCGGGAAATTGAGCTTGACAGCTCTAGTCACGCAATCCAAGCGGGGCTGGACCGCGGGAGTGTAGCCAATCCATGCTTAGAATAAGGCAAAGTTGACAATGTCTAGCTCTGAGTCAGGTTGGAATAGTTTTATTCAAGATTGAGGCGGGCCGGTTTCTATACACCGGTTGGCCCTTCTTGACTCACCAAGCTGGGGTGGGCGAGAAGGGTCTGTGGGACCCATCTCTGAACGTCTTGGGCGAACTTATACATAAGGAGTTACAAACGAAAGAGCATCTCTGGATCTAGGAGGCATACACGTCTAGGTGGAAGAGACATAACATACCGGTAACTACGTCGGAGTGAGTTTTTCTGATCCTGACGAGAAGAGAGCATAAAAACAATTTTGGCATTGACCTCCATCTATACCTAATGGGTTGGCCTGTGAAATTTGATGCACTTTCAGCGGGCGAATGCACTGCTTGAGCCCGATGAGGTGGTGGATTGTGATCTCCCTCGCCACCTTTGATGGGGCGGTCCCTAGCTTTGTGTATCTAAGCTGTCCACACCCAAAACAGCCCTCTCATCCTTGAAGGCATTCTCCTGGGGGTTCCTACCACACTTGGGACAAGCTAGTTACTTGTTTCTACGTATCGTAGGTACGAGATTGAGTGCGGAAGACCCCACCCCTCCGATACAGCGGGACCAAAAGGTTGAAGTCTTTGGCTGAGCTAGGTGTTAGGGCCCTCTTGTTGCTCTTTGTGTGGGCGGATACCACCGCGGATCACAGTGGACAAATTACGCTCGACGAGTTCTTTCCCACTTGTTCTTACGTTCCATATCTTTCGGCTTCTCTACCTCAATGCAGCTCGGGCATACACAATAAACCTAGAAGGTCCATGTCCTTGATTAGTATTGTTGTCACTGCACTCTTTGAGGACTAGATTAGATACTCCATTTTATGAACTTCGGCATGCGAGCCCTTGGCCACCATCTCTGGATCATACTTCCATAGTCTAGTAAACTCTAGAGCATACTCCTCAGCGTAAGTTTGCCCTATCCTTAGGTTCATAAACTTTGCCGTCTTGGCCTCTCTCAGCTCCAGAGGAAAGAACCTATCCAGAAATGTTGTATGAAACTCCCCACTCAAGCGGTCACCGCCTGGCGGCCGCCCCTCTCCTTCCCTTTGCCGTGCCGAACCTGGGCTACCCCTTTTATTTGGTAGAATCCGGTCGGCACTCGCGGAGGAGGCGGCACCCATGATCACGGTGATCTTTGATCGATCTACAAATCCTTGTGGGTCCTCTCCCACCTTTGTTACGTAGAAAATCACGGAGGTTCATCGGGTGAAATCCCACACCCCGGCGGCAACTGCGGATGGCCCATTTGTGGCTCTTTTGGAACCCTTTTGCTGATTCATTTGATTGGTGACGGTCGAGCAATCTACTGAATGGACGCTCTGAATTCAGCGGTAGACACAAAGTCTCGTCTTGAAGACTGTCGGAGGCGAGTGGAGCGAGTACGGTGGCATTTCCAAATCTGCGTCCATTTCAACGTCGAGGAGAATTGTTCCTTAAAGGAAATAGGACACGATTTAGAAGAAACGCCTTTGGAATTTGACTTTAACGCACGATGAGCATGACAAAAGGAAATTTTTTCCTATTAACATCTCGTAACCTCCTCATCATAAGTGTGGCGTGGTTCACCCATGAAAAGGACTCTACTCGTCTGACTTTGGACTTTTCGAGGATACTCTAAACCTAGGGCTCGATACCAAGTTTGCGCCCCGAGCCTACACTCCTAGACGTAACACTGTATTTGAAGCCACAGTGACCCCAAGTCAACCCTTGGTCTATCATACACTAGCATTACGAGTAACCATACTGTGAGTTTTAAATAACAGATTTATCAGTTTAAGAAAATGTAAAGACTAAAAAGTAGAGAAGAAATAATATGTCGAATTTCAATTTTGAAAGACAGAGTAAATTACGAAAGCCAACTACTGAGGAGTTGCTGGGACAGGTCTGACGCTAACTCTAAATCTAAACAAAACCATATCAAGCTAGTAAATAAACAAATCTCTCAAATGAAGAGGAATCACGCTCACATTATGCCGAAATGAAATGCTCTGAGACTGAAGTAACTATCTATGCTAAATTTGAGAACTGTGGTGTATCATAAAATGATATAACATGAAAAGCATGTGTCGGTACTTTAAATGTACTGGTAAGTGGGAGAAACATACTCAATATAAAAATCCGAAGACTAAAATGACATGCCATGACCAATAGGTAAGCTAGTGAACTCTTTGATATAATCGAAAGGTCAAGGCGACCCTATACGATGGTCAAGGACATGCCCTGAGTACGAAACACTGAATACGAGGATCTTGTACTGGGGCGAAATTTGCTTATTCGATGCGGACTGGACTGACTAGCGGGAGAGTCTATAACCGACATATAACCACTTGAACTAGACGTGGTCAGAATGTATACACCCCCACCGGTAGGACTTGATATGCCTTGCCGAGGCATAAAGGCATGAAATGGTGATCACAAAAATGTATGGGGCCAATCGGAAGCCAAGTAATACTATAATCTAAAGTTTGGCAATGTAGTTCTATGAACACATGTCTTATTGGAACCACAGCCGCTTGGTGCTAAGTTCTACTCCCCCTTTGGAAACTAAGCTAAACTACAAAGCATAGCTCAAAGCGGGGCCCAAGACTAGTCGAGGGGACGAATAGCGCATGTACCCTAAGAGCCTTACCGAACCAGTTGAGTGGGTTCTAAAACTGGTGAGCTCCTTATGCAGAGCTTATGGTAACCGTCTCTGAGACAACTAATAGCCGAATTGGGGTCTAGAGTACGGTTAGAGCTTTAATTGAATTTCATGACCGCCTAATGGACCAAACAATTGAAATGCGAGATCTGAGTGCGGAGGCGGGAGGCATGTGGCCTCAAAAATAAACTAAAGTCAAACTGATCGAGTTCACATTTTCTAGACAACACGGGGTTTGCTAAAATCGGCGAAGCTAGACCGACATGATTACATCTAGACTAGTACAGTAGAGTTCGATGTTCTAACGACTAAATTACTAAGAAGCTAATAGAGAATTTTATTCAACGTACTAAGTCATTCTAATTCATGGGATAATTACCCAACGCATACGCAACTCAAGACAATTCTAGGAATTCCAACCCCAAAGCATTTTCATTCACTAGAGGGAATTTAACAAGTAAAATCATTACTCAAAAATTAAGGATCAAATTCACTTTTGTAATAATACTGACAATTTTATGAGGAACTAATGAATATTATTTTAACGGTAAGTATCAACATGATTCTTAGTTAAATCAACAAACAATAAACATGAATGTTTCTCATACTCGAAAGCTCAGGACTTAAAATTGATAGAAGAAATTGAGGAGGGTTTGGGGATGCAAGGGAATGACAATTCCACTTGCTAAAACCACACTTAGTGACGAATTCCCTGAAGAAGAGGACTGGACTGCTACGATGAATGAATAACCTAAGTCTTGCTAGAGAGTTTTTTGGGAGAGCGAGTCGATGAAATTAAGTGTAGATGTGAGAATGAGGAGAAAACCGCTCAAACCCTCTAATAGTTTCTGAATTTAGTTCAAAAGCGGCGTAGTTGAGGGACTAAGTAGATAAAGATTACTAAAACAACCCTGGTAAAATTTTTAAGCTGGTTAACGAGTTAGCAGATTATTCAATGAGTCGTTGGTTGAGACCACGACTTCCTTGAGGACCTTTCGTTAGGCATATTGCCCCGATTCACAGAAGTCACCATGGGGACTCAATGAGTCTTGGTCACCATGAGTGGTTACCTTTGTCTCATTATGAGATTTAACACCAAGACTTTTAATGGGTGAGTTAACGAGTTGTCGGCAACGATATCAACACATTACTCACTCGTCAAGTACATTGGATGATTATATATATAATACCAACTAGAGCCTTCCAACGATTGCGAGCGGGTCATGAGTGCATTGACCATGACTTGTGGCGTCCTTGTGGTACACTGCCTCCTTCCTTTGAAATCTCCGGCCTTCTCCTCACGGCTCACTAGAATCGTAGGATCACCTAACGAGTTGTTAGATGAATTAGATGCAATATTCTGTAGTTTTCAAATTTTCTGAATTAAGTCTCGGATATTGATTTTAAGCTTCCAGGGTATTACAAAAAATTTCCTAAATTTCTTGTACAAAATTATTAAATATTAAAAATATTTTATATTTATTGGTGGATTAATCCTGAATTCGTGTCATGTGAGGGCCTATTAAACGAGAAAAATCTAATTATATGAGTTTCTTCATTTTCAAAATTAGAAGTCTAAAACTCTAATTAATGACAGAGATCTTATCAATCCTTGCTATATATTTAGTGAATTTCATTTATCATTCTCTTTTGCAGGCCACCATTGTCACTTGTCATGTCTTTATTTATTTTTTTTGAAAAAAACATTATACCTTGAAATATCTTAAGCTATTAATTATTTTAACTTATATTGCTCTTTATGTCATAAATTAGAAGTCTAAAACTCTAATTAATGACAGAGATCTTATCAATCCTTGCTATATATTTAGTGAATTTCATTTATCATTCTCTTTTGCAGGCCACCATTGTCACTTGTCATGTCTTTATTTATTTTTTTTGAAAAAAACATTATACCTTGAAATATCTTAAGCTATTAATTATTTTAACTTATATTGCTCTTTATGTCATTTTCCAATATTCTATTTTATCGGCAGGTACGTTTCACGTACATGTCGAGTCATGTAATATTAACCTTTATAGAAATAACATTAAAATAAAACTTTGACGTCTGTTTTTGTTGAATAATTATATTTAAATATAAACATGTATACATAATATCTAAAAACTAATAAGACTAAAAATATTAGAAGAATTATGAATCAAAATGATTACGCCTAAGAATACAAATTTTTTGAATACCATTTCAACACTAGTTGTTTTATATAAAGAAAATTTCTAAAAGTTATTGATAAATTGACATACCAAGAATAAAGA